>WBMZ01005999.1:0-62767 GCA_013400975.1 Atrichornis clamosus
CGGGGGAGCGGCGGCCGCGGGGCCTGAGGCGGGAGGGGGGCGACCGGCCTTCGCAGCACCAGTGGCGCCGTGGGGGGCGAGTGGGGGCGGGGGCTCCCGGGCGTCTCTCGCAGCCCTGCACCGGGATGAAGATTACGGGCCCGCGGGCCTTTCATGTGTTTGGGGTCAGACCCTGAGTGGCGGCGGGACCGGACCGGGCGGCGGCGGCCGCCTGTGGCAGGGCCCCCGAGCTCTCTGCGCCAACCCACGTGGATTGCGGGAACAGGCGGAGAAGTAGCTGTGTGCCCGTGTCCGTGCGGGTGCGGGGAAATGGCCACAGTGTCACCGCCCAGGACCGGCCCCCAGGCTCCGCCGTTCACTGCGCTGCGCCTGCTGCTGCTCCACGTGTTGGCGCCTTCTCAACTGCTTCCCGATATCACGGGTGTCACATGAACCAGAAACTGGGGATAACAGTTACAATTTCCTGCATAATCTAAGGCTTTTGGTTTTCGGAATGTATCCTCGCAGTCATTGATGCAGTTTTTGGTCCTGTCAGCTGCTTATGCAAAGCAAGACTAGTCAGTTTTGTCTGTTGCCTAATGCAAGCTTCCTGTACAGTCGTAAATGAGAAAAAGTGGCTTCTTGAGCGTAATTCTCCTGATTTAATAATATAGTTTGGCTTGAGTGGTAATTTTCATTCCAAATCTTGCTCTTCTAATTAGATGGGATTGAAAACTTCTTTTCAAACTTAAATGTCTTGTAGTTGTTCTGGTAGTTTAGAAAGCTGCATGAAATATTTGTCATCTCTGAGTTATCCAAATGTAGGGAAATAATTTTCCAGTTCAAATCGTTACTTTTACTTGATTTTGGTTTGGCAAAGAGAAAACTCAAAAAGTGTTAATCTGAAACAGATGTTGGGCTATCTATAGTTCCTTTCCAAGTAACACTCTCTTTGCTTTTTGAAGAACTCTTGCTGTCTTTTTTCTTTCAAAGATAAATATTGAAGCTTTTGAGAGAGAATGAACCGCTTTCCTGCCAGATACCTAACTTTTGACTGTGGTGTTACATGAGCCAAGCTGCTCAGAACCATGGAAGCTAGCTTGTCAAATCTTCACAAAATGTATCTTCTGTTGTACCTTATTTCTGCATGAACTTTTCTGCAAGAAGGTTTTGGTTAAAGTATTAAGTTTGAAGGAGCAGGTCACAGACCTTGGTCAGGACATACCATCACTGGCAAAAGATATTATAAAAGCAATAGCAATTGCAAAAGTGACTGGATATTTTTGATTTTAACGGAGCAGTGATTTCATGACACTTTTAAGAGTAGGGTGTTAGCAATATTTGCCTTCCAAGAAGCATAAATATCAGTAATACAGCAAAAAGATGGTGTCCTTTTAGTAATCATTAATATTTTCTTGGAATCCTTAATGAGACTGGGGATACAAAAAGGTGGCGACATGTTTTCCTACAAATGGCAAAGCAGCCTTGTGATAGCATCTTGGTTAAAGAATGCCTGTTGTTAAAATTAGGTATTATATAATCATGTAGGAAAAAGTAAAACAGCTCTTGTGTAAGGAAAACTAAAATCAACAAGTAAAAATACGCAGCGGCTTGAGGTGTGTCACAGTGCAATCAGTATTAAAGTGCAGAAGGCATGTCTTTATGTACTCCTTTGGGTTTGTAATTGAGCAGATCTGGTGTTCTGAGTGTTTCAGGTACAATTTCACTTTCTTTAAAATGAAAAACAAAAAAGATTCTTTGGTCACAAGAGTACTGGTCTTCACAGAGTAACTCCAGATAGAAGCCCCAGGTGATGGCTGTTACTGTTGCTGAAGTTGCTGCCAGTACTTGCTGCCTGCCTGTCAGCTGGAGGTCTGATACGCCTGTCACCCTTGGTGTTAGTCTGGGCACGCCCAGCCCTGTCCGAACATGGTGGGTTAAGACAGATGTAATATTTATTGTGTTCAAGCTGACCTGACTCTTTTTGTCTGCAGTAGGTTAGCAGATGTGGGTAGGCATAGGAATAAGATGAAAACTTCCAGCAGGCCAACAGTACTGAGCAGCTGGAGGCAGACAGGGGCATCATCATTTCAGAAGTATAGCGCACGCTCAGACTACTTTCTGCCTTAGTGAAATACCTTTAATTATTGGAGTTCTCTCACCAGTGTCTGGATTTTGTCTGTCTTCTTGAGATTGCCTTTTCAGTGATTGTAGCCAATTATGACTATATTTAAATCTGCAAGTTGACATGACTATGGTCTTTACTGAATTGCCTTTTATGTAGTAGTTAACAAATGTTTGGGAGAGCTTCTCCTTATAATTACTCAGTGGGGATTTATCTTTTAGAATCTCTTCTTTTAAGTTCACAACCTTATTTTTTTTTTCCCTTGAAGACTCAGCACTGACTCTGGAGGTTTTGCCCATTCCAGGCTCTATAGAAAAAGTTCTGAATACAACTCTATTGCTGGTACTTTGAATTTGACCCACTGTTCCTTTGGGGAACAATGCGCTGTCATGACTGAGGAGTTTTTTAGATTTACAATAGATTGCTGGAATTCTTTGAACTAAAGCATACATACAAAGAATGAATAGATATCTTTCTAAAATTTTTTTCCATGCGCTTACTGAAACAAATTGGTTAACAATGGACATGAAAACATCCTCTTATGAAATTTAATGCTGCTCTATGAATTTGTTTGGTGCCTTAGAAGGACATTTTTTCTCTTTCTAAGTGTCATTGTACATATATCTACTTAGCCTGTAGGTCAGTTTCACAGATTTGCCCTGAATGGAATTCCCAAAGTACAATTTAATAGGTTTAAATTTGTTATTTTACATGGTTATTTTTCAGTGTTTTATGTGCTGTGTGGACTTCAAGAACTTAATGTTTAACTACTCATAGCATTCCTTACACTGCTCTTGTAATGTGACTGACTTTTATAGGTAGGTGAAAATGTAGTGTTCAATTTTGTATCATTCTTGCCTTTCTGGTCAGCTCATCATCTGATACTTCTTAGTACTAGTTTTGGTAATGATTTTTGTTTAATGGCTGATGGCTTCTATGAATTAGACTGGGACCAAAAGTTATTTACCTCCAACTACAGACATACTCTGTTAAAAAAAGTACCAGGGGTGCAGTTTCATGGCCTGTTCTCATTAGATTCCTGTTGCTGGAAGGGGCAGCACTCCCCTCTGCTTCCTGCCCTGTCTCTCCAGGCCATGTGGAAGACCAGCTGGCTGCATAGTGAGCCAGGTAAGGAAGCTGATCCAGCTGATAGAGAACTAGAGATATAAAATACTTCTTTCTCATTGCAATCAGCTTGCTCACTAGCATGAGTGCCATCATAAGTAGTAGTGATAGGACATGGGGCAACCACCTTAAATTGAAAGAAGGCAAATTTAGATCAGATACTATGAACAAATTTTTTACAATGAGGATGCTAAGACATGAGAACAGGTTGACCAGAGAAGCTGTGGGTGCTCCACCCCTGGCAGTGGAAGACCAGTCAGGTGTTTTGGGCAAACTGATCTAGTGGAAGGTGTTGTTACCCATGGTAAGGGCACTGGATTAGATAAACTTCAAGGTCCCTCAAAACCCAAGTGGTTCTATGAGTCTATAATAAATGGTGTAGGACTGGGGTGAGGGAGTGGAGAATCTAGAAGTAGAAGGGCTGAAAGTGTATCATATGGACTTCAGCAGATCATGTATCTGCAGCCTGAGTCAGTCACCTGGTACTTGAATTGGCTGTGGTGAAAGCCTACCCACCAGTTTCCTGAGCAATCTGCCCCATGAATTAATTAGTAATGATACTGCTGGTGAGGCTGGTATCCTGCACTGTAGTCTAGTGAAGTCTTCATGTAGCTGCTTTTATTCTTGTTACACTTTTGGAGAGTTTGACCTCCATCTTGATGGGACCTGGTACTACAGTGAAGCAAAGATGCTCACCTCAACATTTTAAAATTCCACAGCCATAAGATATGGAGGGAACATTCCTATAACAACACTTGGCCAAAGCTGGGGACAGACACTTAGGCATTCACTAGGAAAGTCTGAAGAAGCAAAAAATTTCCAGGGTTTATATACATTATGATGCAAAGGCCTCTCTACCATTTTATAGTTAAGATTGGTTGCTCGTGAGCATGCACAGTTTCTCCTTGCTGAGTCCCACTTCTTGTACCTTATTGTTCTGATATTCAGAACATTTCATTCGTCTTTAGTTACTCAGTAATCCAAGACATACAACTCTCTATTGATTAAGTTCTGCAGGTGGATTACATTTATTAAAACTTCTGAAGTGTATAAGTTCCAGGCTACTCCCTAACTGTCTCAGGGCATCCTAAACTAAAAGACAGTTAAAATAACAAAATCACAAAAATATACAATATCTCCTTATAAAATTTTAAAAATCACCAGACTATTGACTAAATGCAGTATTTCTCCCTTTCAACAGTTTATATTCTGTTGAGTGTGTATCCAAAGAGGAAAGATGAGTCATATAGAGTTTATGAGGCTTATTTTAGGTGGTTTTACTACTGTAGTTTCTGTACTCTTCCAGGTTCTTGTTGGCCAGCACCAATTAAGGGGACCAATCTGTGCTAAGCCTGCTGTATAGACATTTGAGTATTATAGGTATTGATTTTTAATACTTAGGTGAAATAAATATGGTCTTAGCAACTACAGTATTGGCTGAATCAATATATTTAGTATGATGGTTAATTTAAGAAACTCTTCTGTCAGCAAACAAAGTTTATTCTCAGTGTCGTGGTTTAACCCTTGTTGGCAATTGAGTACCATGCAGCTGGGTGGTCACTCCCTCCACTCTTCTCCCTGCCCCAGTGGAATGAGGAGTGAATTAGAAAAAGAATGTACAACTTGTGGGTTAAGAACAGTTTAATAATTGAAAGAAAGCAAAATATAATAATGATAATAATAATAATTGAAGAGGAGAGAGCAGGAAATAAAACTTAAGACAGACAGGTAACATGCAGTGCAATTGCTTACCACCTCCTGACCCAGGTCATCCTTGAACAGCTACCGTCCCGCCTTCTGGGTAGCTCCCCCACTTTATGTACTGCACGTGATGGTCTGTGGTGTGGAATGTCCCTTTGGCAAGTTTGTGTCACCTGTCCTGGCCTGCTTCCTCTCAGCTTTTTGGGCAGCTCCTCAGTAGCAGAGCATGGGACACAGAAAAGTCATGGACTTAGGCTAAGCACTACATAACATCAGCCAAACCATCAGTGTGTTATCAACATTATTCTCATCCTGAATCCAGAACACAGCACTCTGTAGCAGGTGCACTAACTAACCCAGCTGAAACCAGGACACTCAGGCAGGCAAATGAAAGAATTTTCCTTATTGCATGTCTAGAAAGAGAGATGATGGATAAGATAAGAACTAACTGTACACATTGTCAATTGTACTGCAAATGAGCCAGTTCCAGTGTTGACTGAAAGCAGGTCCCTACCCCAAGCACCAGTAATACTGAATATTAGTATTTGTTTTTTGATGCTTTTGCATTTAATGTCAGGTTCATCATATTACATTGTTCCAGTTTCTGCTTTTTTTAATGTTGTTTATTATCAGTTGGTAATAAGGAAGTTTTCTGTTTACTGCCAATTTCAAGTCAGAGTTTAAGCTAATTTTTTTTTTTTTTGAGAGGGACATATTGAAAATGTTTTTGATTGTGTGAAGATATTCTTGATTAGTCTTAAGTACGCCTAGGCCACTCCCAGATGTACATAAAA
Source organism: Atrichornis clamosus (assembly GCA_013400975.1). Taxonomy (NCBI): domain Eukaryota; kingdom Metazoa; phylum Chordata; class Aves; order Passeriformes; family Menuridae; genus Atrichornis; species Atrichornis clamosus. Next base: position 5,725 of record WBMZ01005999.1, read on the forward strand.
GTATGAAATTTAATAGGAAGATAGGTTTGGAAATTGTGAACTATTTCCCAAGACAGCTAGTCTGAATTTGTCTGAATTACAAGCTTCGTAAAGTTGCCATTTTCCATTTGCAATAAATCTTTTAGGGTACTTATTTTGAATTATCTGGACATTTCCAGATAATTCTGTACGTATTTCTGCTGGCCGATAGAGCTTTCTTCACCATGTCAGCTCTATACAGTGTCTATGGTGAAAGCTCCTGGTGGGACATAGGAAAAATGTGTTCTCTGATTTCTTGTCGTCCCTGGACTGAGGTATATTTTGTCTTAGGAACAGGCATAGTGGACCTCATTCTTTTGTTTTAAGTGCATGAAGAGAGGTGGTTTATTGTGCTTTGGAGCTGTTTTATACTTCTGGGTCTTGATTTTTGAAGTAATAACTGCTAGTTTGAGAATATGGACAAGGTAATTCTTATTGATCATGTTGTCAGTGTGCAGGTACTCTCCAGGTTGTCTTGAATGCTCTGTTGAAGAGTAAACCCAACAAATAATGTGGTGGTTATAGTTTCTTATGAAGTTCTGCAAGCCAGACTTTATAAAGCCTTGAAATGCACATTTGAGTGGCTGTTGTATTTTTGCACAGCAGAGTTAGCGTACATGCATGTGGATGTTACAGGCCTGGGTGCAGAGAGATTTCAGTTTCCTGACAAGCGTCTGTGTGAAAGCAAGGCTTTCTCAAGGATGCTGAAGGAAAACAATTCAGAAGTATTGTAAACTATGTTATGAGACCAAAGAAGAAAACACATGAGGTAAGAGTTATTGGGTCCAGCCAATCCCTCTGGGGGGTGGCTGGTCAGTGAACCAATGACCGTATGTTAGTCCAGCGTGCTAAGGTATATAAGCACCTTTGTAAATATAATAAAGTCTCGATTTTATCATCTACATAGGACCGTCCGTGTCGTTGGTTATCTGCTTGCTAGCGACACATGCAAATCTTAAATCTCCTTATTTAACTTAAGAAGATCCTAAGCCATGTTTTTGCTTTGCATCCTTCCTTCTTTTCTTAGGCACAGTATATAGCCAATCTTGAAAAAATCTTGTATTTTTCCCTAACAAATGGGCATGTAATTCCTCTTGCAGAACATGTATGTTGCAAGCCCGTCTCAAGAAGTAAGATGTTGAGTGGATTAGATTTAAATTAAAACAAGTACCACAGTCAAAAGGAAAACTGAAACTATTTCAAAGGAGAAATCTGTTAACAGGAAGTCTTGGTACTGAAAGAACCATTGTATAAAAGTATGCGGATTTGAAAGTGAACCATCAAAGAAATATTAACCCCCCCACAAATACCTTGAGAGAGATTTCAGGTCGGAGTTACTATTTAATGGAAAGATTACAATAAATGCACTGATACAGAAAAACTGGCTTAAAACCAGTAGGTCAGAGTACAACCTGGCACCCTGTTGGTCAGGGCCAAGGCCGCAGTCCAATTAAGCAGTGGTTGAAGTCCTGTGGAAGTGGTGGTCCTCTGGAAGTTCTGGTGCTCCTGGGGATCCTCCGAGTGGTGGTCTGAGGTGTCCCAAGTCCCCAGAGCACCCAGATTATATTCAAGCAGGAATGTTCAGTACCTCCCCCAGGGCAGGGAATTTCACAATGAAATGATGTCATCCTATGAGTCATAGGATATTCTGGGGAGTCCTTGATGGCCAGGTTGTTACAGCTGCCCATTGAGCCATTATGGCCCATTGGCAGAGATGACCCCCTTAGGGTGTAGTTACCACAGCTGAGGCAATGCTGGGTTGGCCTCTTTGCCTTATCTCACACCCAGCTTGCAGCCTGAGGGGTTGGGTGTGCATTGGGCAGCTGTTGGAAACGACCCACCATTAACAGTTCATCAGGAATAATGCAGATGGGAGTAGAATACATAGTTTGGTTATACCCCACATTGTAACCCAGGACAAAAAGCATTATTAAGATTTGGTGAAGTAAGGGATAAATAGGGATGTTCATGCACACAGTCTGTGTCTTGAATAATGATCATTGAACTGTAAGAGTGTCTCCCCACTGAAGCATGTGATTCAATCTTATGAAATAAAATCTGAATGAAAAGAGAATTTTGTATCTGTATGTTGATGTCTCCTGTGCTGTCGGAGTGTGTTAACATAGTCTACCTGCAAGCCAAGGAGAAAGACCTCAGAACAAGCACAGCCATCCAAAGCAAAGGTACTATTAATGCAGACTTGGATTTGATACACGCTAATCACTGAGTCAAAAATTGGTGGAAGTTTCTTGATACTTTGTTTTAAATGTTTATATTGGAATAGCAGCATTTGAATTTTGGAAGCATAAACTATTTCCTAGCACAGTGATCAGTTCTTGAGTTCTTTTGCTTTCAATATATTTCTTTGGTCAAGTTGGCAAATCAGGCTAAAAAGTTTTTAGGCAGCTGCTGTATCCCTGTTCTGTCACCTCAGTTGCACCAGGTAATGAACCAAATCTGAGAATTGATAACTTAAAAGTATACTCTTAAAAAAAAGAAAGAAGGGGGAGGGGGAAGAAAGAAAGAAAGGAAGGTGGTTTTAGCTCGGATCAGGTCCCTGTTTTGATTTAACTCAGGTATCATTCCCTGAACTGGTTCACTGTGCATTGCTACAAACAGTTCTCTCAGCTGAGGGGATAGCATGGGTAGGGGGTGGGACAGCTAAAGTCGTTTTGCAAAGATGTGTTTGTGGATATGTCTTTTGATTCTAAGACCTGGGGGCAGGAAGGGTCTTTGTTCTGTATTTGCTCTCTGTGAAACAGTGGGGTACTTGTTATCTGCCTGGATGAAGTTGAACATAGCATTCCCTTGGCTTGGATTTAACATTTCTCAGTATAAGAAATTGTCCTCAATTTTTAGAAACTTTGAGCGTGTTCTGATAATAGCAGCATGAAAGCTCCAGGTTATTTCACTCTGTGTTATGTCCACTGTGATAATGAAACTTTTATTTCCATCAAGAAGCAATACATGCTTAACCACCTTGCTGTGTGAGATTTCGTATCTGTAGCAAACCCCAGCTAGTATCCTGACTTGTACTTTCTTTATTAAGACATGATTTTCTATTGTCAGTGACTCAGAAACAGACAGTGACATTTTTGGCACACAGTACCATTTGTTCTCTGTTGTTACTCTTTCTAAATAGGTTATATCTCTTGAATTGTAACATTACATTCATGTGAATCATCCCATCAACTTCACTAACATCAAATAGGTTGCATGTACATTCCTGCAGGAGAGCTCTAAGTTCTTGTTCATTATCTTTCCAGTATAATTCTGTGGGCAATTAAAGATTTTTAAAAATTTTTGTCTTTTCATTCTTTTTTCTGTTAGTTCTATTATCCTTGTCTTTCTGGTGAGTATTTAAGTAGTCATAAAAATTAGGATAACTCCCTAAGGAATAATTGTGAGAGGACTACACCAAAAAACCCAGAAGTCTGAATTTTTGCCTATGTGAGGTAGGTTGGTTGAAGGAGGAGTGGAGGAATAGAAATGTGCTGAGATGGGAAGTCCAGTTCCTTGAGGATATCAACCCATACCTGAATTTTTGTGAGATGAGAGATAAAACTATTACCTGATTTTTTTCAGACAGACATTGAAATTTTCAAAGCTAGTAGCGTGTTCCTTTTGAGAAGCTCTGATTTTGCCTTTCCAGTGATGTCCAGAGGAAACATTTTTAAGAACGTTGTTTAGAAAATTCCAGAGAATCATGATCTTTAGAGATTGCTAACATAAGGAATGTAAGAAAGCTTTATATGTGTGAGAATGTTAGACTGGCTTTCTAGGAAAGGACCATGGTGTGGATAATGTATTTTTTCTTTGGTTTGTTCTTCTAAACTGCATGTATCTAGTGTTCTATAACAGTGTAGGACAGCAGATAAATAATTTTTAGTGTTTTACTCTATGGGAAATGGTGGTAAATATACGTCCCCCCAAAAAATTTACTATGAGGGTGGTCAGACATGGTGGTGCAGCCCAGAGAAGTTGTGGACTCACCAGTGTTGCACATCTTCAAAACTTAAGAAGTGTCTAAGCAGCTTGTTCTGGTAACACCTTTTTCAGTTGACCTCCAAAGGCATATATAGACCTGTAGATCTAAGATATACCTTACCATATACATGATGCTGTGTTGCAGTGGCTCAGTGTTTTCGATTAGAAACGAGATGTTTGGTAAGGTCTGCTTTTGTGTCAGCTATCAACTTCAGTTTTAGTGTCTAAGAATCTCCAGTGATTCTACCTGTACAAGACATGCTGTGCTCTCTTTGATGTTTGGACATGTCTACCAGCACCACAGAACAACTGACTGTGATTATTCTGCCATAGGACTGTGGTCCAGTGTCAGTAGACAACAGGGGGTGTGGTCTTAGGAAAATTCTAAATTGGCTTTGTCATTCCCAAACGCCTTCTGTAATGGCGGGGTGAATGAAACTAGGGGTCTGGAGCAGTGTGGACAAGGCGCTTTGGAAGAAGTTGAGTTGGTAGTGTCTCTGTGAAAGCTCTTGAAATGAAAGGACAGATGAGAACCTGGGAAGCGAACAGACTGGCCCTAGAAGCTCTCAGGATAGAAGGCGAGACCAAGTGAGACTGGGAGCTTGTGAGAGAAATAGGAGAGGATGATTTAAACACACTTAGGTGTGGGAGAGGAGGAACTGAAGTTGGGATAAACATTAGGGTCATACTTCAAGCTCAAGAGGAAGGTCAGACAAAATACTGAGTGGCTCCTTATTAAGTGAGCATTGTCATTCAATGCATTGACAAAGGCAGAAGTTCAGTGTAAAAAATCCCTGATACGATTATGCCTTCTGTGTTAACGTTTGTGTGGCAAGGTTTTGGTAGGAGGTGTCTGCAGGTGTGGCTTTTGTGACAAGCTGCTAGAAGCTTACCACATGTCCAGTAGACCTAGTGCCAGCCAACTCCAAGATGGACCTGTGCTGGCCAGGGCTGTATCCCTGCAACCCACAGAGATTCACAGTAGAACTGGGTGGTGCCCAAAGGAGGTTGTGATACTTCGGAAAACCTGTTCTGGAGCAGGCTCCTGGCAGAACCTGTGGTCCCCAAGGAGAGAGTAGCCCACACTCGGTCAAGTTAGCTGGCAGGACTTGTGACCTAGGCTTGAGCAGCCTGTTCCTGAAGGACTGACCCCATGGAATGGACCTGTGGTGGAGCAGTCGATGAAGAACTGCGGCCTCTGGGCAGGACCTGTGTTGGAGACGTTTGTAGAGCACTGTCTCCTGTAGGAAGAACCCCATGCTAGAGCAGTGCAAGACTGTGAGGAGTGCTCCCTCTGAGCAGGCAGGAGTGGCAGAGATGGCCAGTGTTGAACTAACCACAGCCCCCATTCTCATTCACCTGCACCACTGGGACAAGGAGTTAGAGAATATCATAGTGAAGTTGATCCTGGGGAGAGGTGAAGGATGAGTTGATGATGTTTTAAGATTTGGTTTTCTTTCTAATAATCCTATTCTGACTTCTAATTGGCAATATATTAAATTAATCTCTCCAAGTTGAGTATGTTTCACCTGTGACTAATTGCTGAGTGATTTTTCCATGTCCTTAATCCCTACAGTCAAGCATTTTATTCTCTCCCTTGTCCATTTGACAAGAGGAGTGTTAGAGTGGTTGTGGTCAGCACCTGATATCCAGTCAGGGTCAACTCACCATGCCTTTGTTTTAGTAAGATCAGGGATGATAGTGGCTGCATAGAAACTACACTTATTAATTTTACAGAGAGTACCAGGTTGGAAAATGATTTATGTTTTGTGAAAAATAAATGTAGGATTTAAAGCGACTTAGAAAAATTAAATAAACAGCATGAAAGAGATAATGCTGTTTAAAAGAACAAATGCAAAGGATTGTGGCTGGATTAAATGGTTCCTTACATTAATACAAAATAGGAACAGTTCTAGAAAAAAGAATCCCAGATTTTTGTGTGAATCACAACCTGAGTATGTGTCAGTAGCACTGTGCTGTTGCAGTAAGGATAATCATTCTTCTGGGATGTATAGTTAGAAGGGACATATTAAAACTGTCACATGATAATTTCCCTTTGCTCCACTTTGGTCTTCATCCATTTTGAGCATTACTTTTAAGAAGTTGTTTGAGTGCTTGGGACAGTCTTCCATGGGAAAGCCACAAGAATGTTCAGAAGTCTAGAAGAGAAGGTGCAGTGCAGACAGGTGGAAAAAGTAGTTTGCTCAGACTAGAAGAGACGAAGAAAGATGTGAAAGCAGTCTCCAGGTAGGGGAAGGGATGTTACAGAGCGAAAGGGTGTAGGCTTTGTACTGTGTCAAGAAGCAAAGGACTGTGGCAAAACTTCTCCTGGAAAGGGTAATTTGACATTGGATTTGATTTCTATTTACAGTCAAACAGTAATACTTGGGGGATGTAGTTTCTTTGTAGTTGCTGGAGAGTATGCACTACTGCCCACCCTGCACAGAGAGGAGAACTTGAGCTTTGGTGGGGGAGGTTTCCTCTTGCCATCCGTTCCTCAGGGCAGTTGACCACAGCTGGGGGAAGCTAAGCAGGAGGTTTGACCGTGTGCATGTCCACTGGGAAGCTAGATGAGGTTCAAGTGTCTGCTTAGCTAATAACATGAACTTCTCTTTAGGGAGGTTGTGGAGTATTCATCATGATTTGGAGTTTTTTAAAAGAATTTAGCCAAGACTGTACTGGACAGAAACTTAGATACAGATGACACTACCTTAGAGAAGTAGTCAAGAGTAGAGGTTGCTTCTTTCCTCCTTTTTTTTTTTTTCCCCTGCATTCTGTTTTGTACGACACTGGAGTTTGGTCCACAGTTACTGAACCAAGTTTGTGTAGGCAGTCTTAAGTTTGATATTTCCTTGGTACCTGTAGACTTAGCATTGTTTTAGTAGTGTGTCTTTGGGTAAGGAAGGCACACACGCTAAGCCTATGCTATCATATATGGAAACATGATATTATATAAGATTTTATTCATCTGCAAGGTGATTTTAACCAGCTTGAAGGTGTTTTAGTACTATTTAGTACTATTTAGTACTATTACAATTTTGAGTGGTTGCCAGTAGAGTGAGTAATATCACATGTCAGCCTTCACGAATTTGTCATGGCTGTGGCCCTGATGGTTTTGACATTTTCATGATGAGAAATTTTGGCTCTTTCACTCTAATTGACTCAGAATCAGAAAGGAATTCTTGAGAACACAAAACTGAGACCCCAGAGACCATGCGTTCTTAATTCTTAGAGACCATGCGTTCTTAATTCTTGCTCAACCAGACACTACTTGTAGTGATTCTCACATGCCTTTTAAGGTGGTCATTGCTACTGTGGGAGGTAACTGACTTGTAAATGTATATATCTACACACACACACTTTCTGCATATTCTTTCACTGTGCACATTTGGTTTTTATTCAGAGAATGACAGAGTTGTTGAAATTGGCAGAGACCTCTGGAAATAGTCTAGTCCAATCCCAGTGCTCAGAGAAGAATTAGCTAGAGCAGATTACTTGTGGCAATGTTCAGTAAGTTTTGAGTACGTCCAAGGACAGAGACTCTCTAACCTGTGTGGGTGCCTGCTCCAGTGTTTGAGCCTCCTTAGAGTAAGGAAGTTTTTCTTTATATTTAAATGTTCAGTTTGTGCCCATTGTGTATTCCCTTCTCACTGGACAACATTGGAAAGACTGGCTCAGTGGTCTTTTGTCCCCTCTGGCATTCAACAGATACTGATTAGACTCCTTCCACCTCACCCTGTGTTTTCTGCTCGCCTGTCCCATCTCAGCCTCTGCTCAGATACCGGGTGCTCCAAGCCCTTTGCAGCCCTTTGCTGATGTCACTCCAGTATGCCCATGTCTGTGTTGAACGGGGGAGTCTGGAACTGTCGCAGCGTTCTGTATGTGTTTCAGCAGTGCAGAGTAGAGCAGAACAATCATGTCCCTCAACCTGCAGGCAGTGCTTTTCCTAAAGCAGGATGTCATCAAAAGGATAGTCACTGATCTGTTGCTTCAGGTCTCATTTTAAACCACTGGGAGACATTAGATATGTGTAGTCTAGAAAATATTTCCTACGTTTTTTCTAAATTTTGAATTTTTCCCTTTCCAAACACTACTAGCTTGAAATAATATTCATTATATTTTCTGAAGTTTCAGAGACAGTAACAGAAAAGGTGTATTTATTGAAATGGAGAAATTTGCTTCAACTGATTCTTGCAAGATTGAGGAATATTTTGACATGGAGTAACTTTTACATATCAACATAAATTGGTAGTTGCTTTCTATTTAGTTTGTACCTTATTCTCATGGTGGTTGAACACCTGGCTAGTTAAGACATATTTTACCAGAAGTATAAAATTATTATTTCTGTGCTATACTGGGTTTGGTCTTAAAGCACCAAATAATTGCAAATAATTTTCCATGCTGCTGAAGTTTTTGGATTCCTTGGATTTGTTTCCAAGGGCAGTGTTCTGGCTCCTGTCCCTTTCCCCATTTTTCTGTTTTGATCTTTGTGAGATTTTTGGCACTACCTCCCAAATTTTTAAAAAGTCGGCTAAACTTCATTTACATCAAGGAAGCACATATTTTATCTAGCATTGCTGATCTTTTATTAACAAGATTTGAGGTTTTGTTATTGTTTGGTGTGGAGGTTTTTTTGTCAAAGGACTTTCCATCTCTTTCCCCCTTCATTTATGCAGTAGAATTTAGTAACTAAACATGGTGAGAGTGAAAGTTTTGGTTTATCTATTATCAGATTTTTTTTGTTTCTTTTTTCAGCACAAGGGATTTAGGACAAACTGGTTTTGCTTCTTTGGGACTATGTCACGTCTTCAAGCTGTTGTAACTGAAATGTTTCTTCTTTCATTTTGATGTAGACTAAAGATGTAAAAAGTTAGAGGGCTAGCTCCATTATTATGTGGATGCTTGCGGCATTTTTTTTTTGCTTGCTGTAACCGTTCTTGGTAGTTTGTGTTGTACTTTTCTTTGAAAATTCACTTTGTCCTGTGTTTATACTGCTAATGTGGGTGTATAATGCTCGGTATAGCATTAATTTAATTACACAGAAAAAGAATTCTTGTTTACGCAACAGTACTTTAAAGGTGGTTCTATTTCAGTGCATATATTTCAGTTGAAAATTGTCAGTTGTATGAGAAAATGTTTATATTGCTTGTAATGTGCTCTTCAGGAGTCTGTTATGTTCAGTGGGTCTGATGCTCTTTTGTATTTTTCCCATGCAGCACGCTGTATTTTGTATCTCTGATTTTCTTGTATTATTTTTTTGTCTTGGGAAGCAATATGATCTGCTGCTGCAGAGATTGACGAAAAGAATTTTAACATAGTCCTTAGTAAACATGTATCTTGTTTATGACATTTTAGTGTTAGACATTACTCACCTGATCATAAGGTGACATGAAGGTAAAATAATGGATTGTGTACCCTTGTCCTGTAATTATAGTTTGTTTATCTATAAACGCGGTTGTAGCTGGTATATTTTTTAGTTGCTGCACTATTCAAATCACTAAGTTGTGTTTAACAGCAACATTGTCTCCAAAAAGTCTAATCACTGTCTGAAAGATTTATGAAGACTTCACTAGTTCCTGTGTCTTAATGGTTAGTCAGTGTCATTTCTGAGAGTGATTATTTATTAGCATTAACCCAAAGAATGAATAAAGACGTTTTAGGGGAAGTCCTTTGTTACTCATTTAAAATAACATTTGGAATGGTTAGGAGATCCCAGAAAATGAGAAAAGTGCTGATGATGAGTCCATACAAGAGAGTGGTTGAATCCAGACAATAATAGATGGTCTAGCTGACTGTCACAACTTGGGTAAAATAAGGGGATCCTAATGGAAAATTCTATGAATAAATAATTAAATGATGGAATTAATTCTGTTCATATACTGTTTGCTTCATTACAGTTATTGCTCTGATATATGATACATTTTAGGTTTTATAAAGGGAGTATTTTAAGATAAATGTCATTCAGACCTCAAGACTGTTTAGAATCAGTAAAATAATCATGTCACGAGGCATGTATCATCTTTCTGAAAATGTTTTAGGTAACAGTTTTTAGGAACTGTAGTCTTCCATAAATACTACTTAGGAGCTATCACGGGGGAATAGTGTTAAGTCATTACTTAGTGACATTTGGTTTAACCCAAGACTCGTAAAATGACAAATAGTAAAGAATTTACTATTATAATTTGCTGTCTATGAAATTGACGTTAGCCACTTACTTGGCGAGTTAGATCTATAGTCTAAAAAACTACATTATAAAAATAGATGAGGTTTTCAGTACTGAAACAGGAAATCAGGAAATATGGGTCCTGAGAAGCTGCCACTCTAGCAGTGCCTGTCTTAAGGAAATTGGCTTGCATAATGCTATCAATGGGGATTTCAAAAATTGAATGGAACAGAGAAACTAGAAAAAAATTACTTTAGGTTAAAATAAAAATTTAATAGAAAGAGCCTCTGTTAAGCTTGTTTAGTTCAGCAGAAGAAAGAGAGGGGACTTGGCTGTGGTGTCTAATCATGTAAGGAAAAAATAAGAGACAAAACTTAACATACAAAGGTGTAGCAATAACTAGTGACTGAAGACAAAGTGATTCAAACGGGAAATAAAGTACAAAGGACAGTGACTCGCCTTTCAGACATCACAGCAAGTGATGGACTCTTTAGCTCTTAATAACTTGAATTTTGGCATGGATGCCTTTCTGTAAGAACTGCTGTGATTAAACACAAGCTACTGGTCTTATACACAGGTCGCGAAGGAAATAAAAGACTTCTGTTTAAGAGGACATGGTTGATTTTGGGAGACTGGCCTTAAACTGTGAACCTTCCAAGGAAAAATCAGGAATTTACAGTGATGCTTTTTGTCACACCAGGTTGAATCTCCCTGTGTCCTTCTACTCCTGCTTTTATCTGCGTCTTTGAGTTTGGCATTACTTGTCTGATACTTACTCAGTCACACATTCTGCACCTACAAAAATTTAAGACTATTTTCCTCCTAGTAGGGATTTCTTCAAACTGATAGGAAATGCAGTGTTTTTAACAAAATGGACAAAGACTTTTACAAGAGTGGTTTAGAACAATTGAAGTTTCTTTAGCTCATGTCTTTGAGTGGTTGCTGCTATGACAGAGTGTTTACGTTTGAGGCTAAACCCGTAGATACTTCTGCTTAGGCACATTGAAGTAGTTCTTGAAGCAGGTAGAATTTAATTTTTTCAAGGACTTTGATTTAGTTTTTTTCAAGGATTTTGCTTTATAGCGTGGCAAGTAAAAGCTATGAGTGCATATGGCAAAAGAATCGAGAATAAAAAGAGAACACTTCCACATTTTTTTTCTTTTGGCTTTCAAATCACAGGTGCAAATGAAATTGCCAGATTGCAATCATTGGCATAATTATCATCTGTATTTGTGCACAACAGTAGTCTGTCATGTAAGATGGAAGACTAGGCCAGGAGGAATTGCTTAAAGTTTAACAAAGATAAGTGTAAAGTTGTGCCATGACAATGGTGTAATTCCCAAATAGCAGTGCAGACTGTAGTATGATTAGCTACGCTAAAAAGGAACTGGGGATGCTGCTGGATGGCACGCTGAACAATGTGCTCTCGTGGCAATGGAGTCAAACTGGGTCCTCTCTTTTATTGGTAAGAATGTACCTAGGGTGCTGTGTCTGGTTTGTCCCCTATTTCAAGGGAAATATTGACGAAAAATTGAAGAAGGTCTAGCAGGTGGCCACCAGAATGCTTTGTATGTTAAAAGGATGATTAGCATATTAGAGAACTCAACATTTGGAGAAAGGTTTAAGGAAGTTTGTATTAAAATCGTAGAATTGTTTAGGTTGGAAAAGACTTCTTCAAATTCAACTATTAACCCAGCCCTGCCAAGTCCCCTAGCAAATGATGTTCCTAAGTGCCACATCCAGATATCTTTAAAACCTTTCCGGGGATGGTGATGCCATCCTTATCCTAGGTGGCCTGTTCCAGTGATTGACAGCCCTTTCAGTGAAGAATATTTTTCTAATATCCTATCTAAACCTCCCTTTGTGCATCTTGAGGCTATTTTCTCCTGTTATTTAGGAGACAAGACCAACCCCCACCTTGTTGTAGAGAGCAAGAAGGCCCCCCTGCGCCTTCTTTTCTCCAGGCTGAACACCCCCAGCTCCCTCAGCCAGTCCTTGTAATACTTATGCTCCTGACCCTTCATTAGCTTCATTGACCTTCTTTGAATGTATTCCAGCACCTCAAAGGAGAGAAGGCTAGGAGAGATCTCATCAGTCATCCAATATACAGAAGATAGTTGTGAAGGAGAAGTTGTTTGCTGTGCAGAAGGATGCATTGTGAGAGGAGAAATTTCACCTCAGTAGAAGAAAAAGGAAGTCCGTTAGAAATACAGAACACTGAAGTAAGTTCCTCAAAAGCGTGGTGGAATATCCCTCACTGGAAATATTTAAGGCTCCTCTGGGCAGCCCCATACCTTACCTGATGTAAGGCCCTGTTAAAACCTATTGACATAGGGTCTTAGAGAAGGTTGGAGACTAGATAATTTCCAGAGTTCTTGTCTGACATAGGCTACTGTGTGATGCTGTCGTTACAGCTGTTTGGCAGTCTTGGCTGTGGACAGAGATAGCAAGGTTATAGATTAGGCAGTAACAAAACTGTACAAAAGTGTGCTTACAATTAGTAACAGGCACTTGATGGAGTATTTTTTATATAAATATTGGATTTTCAGTTTTTAAAGCTGAACTAGTAAGGAATGAAATTCACTTTCATTGCTTTTTTATCTTTTTTTTTTTTACTGTTTTGTGAAAGAAAGTAAAAGATGTACTGGTGTGAAAAAAAAATTTAAAATGTGAGTTTGCAGTCAGAATTAAAATATCAAGTTTATTTAAATATATAAAGAATAATGCATTAATTATGAATATAAATATATAATAATTATATATTTAATAATGAAATATAAATATAAAAGGAATAATGCATTTATATAATGCACTTTATAGATATATATATATATATATATATATATATATATATATATATATATAGTAGTGCTGCTTTATGATAATCCAGCAGAAGCAAATCTGTGGACTGCACAACACTGCAAGTATTTCACAGGGCTATTTGCTTTACTTGCCAGCTAGTTGAAATTAAGCAGTACTTGGTTCAGCTGGTCATGCAGCACATGCTGCCTCTCAGGTAGAGGGCAGAGCAAAGACAGTTGAGATACTGTATTAGTAAAGCTCAGAGAAATTATAAAAATTGAAGAAGCAGGTGTTCTACAGGAGGAAAAGTTATGGGAAGAGCTATAAGGCAGATCTCTTGAGGCAGACATTGCTACAAATAAGAGGTATGTGCACTATGGGAATTTGGGCTTTTTTAGTATTATTTCAAAATAACCTAACTTGACAATGAACTGATGTCTTCAGTAGCCCTGCATACTCTTTTCAGTGGTGTGTGGTTTAATTCCGCATGGCATCCATCTATTTTGTGTATTTTTGTGTCATCTGAAGTATTTGCATTAGATTCAGAGTAGTCAAGTGAGGTGGTGATATTTATTTGCATGTGCACATTCTGGAACATGTTGGAGAAAACAAGTGTGTTGCAGAAAACTGAGTGCACCTCTTACCTTCAGTCTCTTTTTGTGCACCTACTCAGCATGGAGTCTGGAGTAGAATCAGAAATACCTTGCTGTATGTAAGGATCTGGGCTACAGACCTGGATTCACTGCATTTCCATCTGATTTGTATGTGTTCTTTCAGGAGGCTTCAGTTAATGGCAAACAGTCCTTAGTAAAGTCACACTTTACTGTTACTGAAGAGCAAAGGAGGAAAGGGGGAAAAAAGGGATTTTAAAGTACTAGACACATAGGCGTATGTCTAGGGGGTTTTAGCAGCTTTTGATGGTAGCCTAAGCAGAAACCATTTCCCTAGAGTTTTCCAGTTTCTCTCTCTTTGTTCTTTGGTTCTCTGGAAAATTACTTTGGTGTTTGTCGTAAGAGAAGACTCTTTTAATAGTCTTCGAGTTTTTCTCTGTTCAGAGGCATTTTTCTCTCCCAGCTGACTCATGGGATTGCTTGAGAGAAGATGACGTTAAAAAAAAAAATTCTGGCTTTATCCTGTAACTGCTTTTAGTATGTGCAGAGATGAGCCTATTGAGAGCCAATCTTCTCCATCCCATCTTTCAGGTTAAAATCACACTAAAACCAACAATACAAAGTAAAACCATATTATTCTCATAGGTTTTTTTATTAACTATGACATGGCAATTTCGGCTATGTTATGAAGTAATGTCCTACCAAGTTCTCATAACTCCTTGTCATGTCCACTGCGTGGAAAATCTGATTCTGTACTTAAGGAGCATTTCACACAACTGTTTTTCAAATAATTTTGTTGCTTCACTGTTTTTTTCTGTTCTCATCAGCTAAGCCATAGCTCCATGATGTAATGAAAAGTAAATCTTTCAATGAATATAGTGTTACATGGACTTTTCCTGAAGCTTCATTTGCTGGATGTTGGTTCTCCATAAACATTAATTCCTTGGATTTTCCCTAGTGTCTGCTGTTTGTGAAGGATTCTCTCCAGACTTTTAGACGAAGGTGATGGTGAAGGCATTTTGAAATGAATGTCCTAGTCATCAGTGTACATTCATCTTGGGTGCTGAGATTGGGAAAGCTAAAGAAGGTTCTTTGGAGTTCTTAAAGCAGGAATCCGGTGGTCCATAGTTCTGAGCATTGAAGGAAATCAGTCAGGCTGAATGCCTAGAAAACGAGAAATACACAGAAAGAGGTTATCTGAAAAAGGAAATCAGTCAGGCTGAATGCCTAGAAAATGAGAAATACATAAAAAGAGGTTATCTGAAAATATTTTCTTTTTCGAGAGTTGAGTAATTGTTACCGGCGAATTCCTTCTCTAAACAGAATTCTCTGGGCAGCATTCTCCTGTCTTCACTGCAGGATAACTTTTTCTGTCCCCAGAGATGATGGCCTGATTCATTAGATAACTATCCATCTACCTCCACAGAAGTAGGGTCCTATACACCTAATTATTGATACTCTACATATTTAAGCATGTACTGTATGATGATGTTGTGGATTAGCCACAGTAGGAAGCCAAGTCCTTCCTCCAGCCACTGCTTGACTGTCCACACAATGGCTGGGGGAAAGAACTAGAAGGGTAGAAGTGAGAAAACTCAGGGGTTGAGATAAAAACAGTTTTATAGAGAAAGCAAAAGTTGTGCACACAAGCAAGGGAAAATAAGGAACTGCAGATATTCAGCCATCTCCATGAAAGCACCACTTCATCACGTGTGAGGGGAACTTAGGAAGACAAACACCATTAATTCCACACATTCCTCATTTCTTCTTTTCCAAGTTTTTTTTTTTTTTGCAGAGTGTGTCATCATGTGGTTAGTTGGGTTCAGCTGTCCTGGCTGTATCCCCTCCCAGCTTCTTATGCGCCCCCAGCCTGCCTGCTGGCAGGGCAGCACATAAAGGCAGGAAAGGCCTTGATGCTGTGGGGACACTGCTCAGCAGTGTTATCGATGCTCTTTTCAGCACGAATCCAAACCCTAGCCCCATACAAGCTGCTACGAAGAAAACTAACTCTATCCCAGAGAAAACGAGTACAAGTATTCAAAGCTGTTGCTACTACAGAAGGTAATTTTGAACCTTGTGTTTGGTTCATGCACTGTCATACTGTAAACCTCAGAGAGGCTATGTTGAGGTTGTGCTGCCTCTTTTTCTATTATTTTGACATGCTTATTTGCTCATGTTTATATGCATATGATTATTAAGGTAATTTTCAGCATTTCAAGAAAGTTAAACAATTAAAATTTCAGTGTGTGGAATTGTGTTGACTCTGCCTTGTGTAAATAATTTAGTTTCTGACACATATTGCTAATGCATGTGGCTCCTAGTCCTCTGCTGTTTGAACTTTTGAGGTAAATAACACTGGAAGGTTGTTGCTGTGCAAATAAATCAAACCTTTACTGTTGACTGCAGCCATGTACTTTATCAGCAGGTTCCACCACCATTTGGTAGAATACAATGATCTGCTCAGATTCAGTGACTTTGGGATTCGTGCCAGTTTCTTTGTATTCTAAGTGGTTACAGATCCTGCCCTCCTAGCATTTATTAATTCCCTTCCTGTGCATCTTTCCTCTGCGCTATGGAGCATGCTCTTGGCAGCTAGGTAAATTTCCTGGAAATTCTGATAGGTCTTAATAAGTCTATATTAAATGTGTGTGAGAAAAGCCATTTTAACTTTGGCAGATCTGGGCAGGCTTTAAGGGTAATGGCAAGAGGCATATGCTACTAAGCTGATCCTCTGATCCTGAATTTCTGATCTCTGCAGCATGGAGGTGCTGTAGCTGCTCATTAACATCATCAGAGCTGAGCTCAAGGTACTGTCTCTGAACCTTCTTATACTAGTGGTAGACATTTTAGCTGAACCTTTTCACAACCATTTAGTCTGAAGCACACTGAAAATAATTGCCTTTCAGAGCTGAAGTTGGGCAAACCTGTAAGCATTTAAAAGTATGATCTTTTAAGTGAGAGAAGATGAAGTACAACCTTAATTGATGCAGTTGTTACTGGTGCCATCTGTAGTGCCCTAAAAGCAGGAAAAGATAAAATCTAATTAGACAGAAAATACTGCTAAGATTGTTACAGTCTTTTTTTTTTTGTTTTGTTGAGCCAATACCAAGAAGGCACTAAAGGCAAACTGACACCCAGCCATCTCTTTGAAGAAAAATTGTGTCTTAATCGTCAGCCACATTGCACAAATCTAACCCATGCTTGTTGCTAGCTTGCTTGGGATGTCAGTTTGCAAAGAACAAGACTCTCATTCTGTTGTATTCTAATAAAGGAATGCAATACAAAGAAGCATTCTAATAACACCTCTTCAGATTGTGTCCAGATAATCTTGAAGAGCTTGTGCTGTTTGAAAATACTTCAGTGTTTTCTTCTTTTGTTGCACTTGCAGTATTGTTAACACTACCATTATTTATAGCCTTTATCTGAAATATTTGTAATATTGACTTAGCTTTAGATATTCCTAATTTAGAGCAAAATCATATACTGCGCTTTTTGTCACATTCCTGTCTGCATTTGCAAAATGAAGAGTATTTTAAGTGTGTTGAAATGTGTGTGTGTGTGCCATATGTATGGTATATGATACGGTGTCTAGTTTGATTTGAACAATAGGACTGTTATGCCATCACAAGCTCTGTAGTCTAAACTTCCAGGATGACTTTACAGGCAAGAACATGAAATGTGTATATTCTCTTACCTGTGCAGAAGTCTGGTTTAGTTGTTGGGGGGGAACAGGGGTGCTTTTTTAAAATTAATTTATCGACCATTTGTTTTGAATCCACCAGTTCTTTAATTACATAAGCAGCGATAACAAAAATGCAACGTTGTTGTCTCATGTGAAACCATAAAACCAGAATATTTCTGCTGTCAAATTTTTTTAAGTATTCTGATGTTGAAGTTAAAGAGGCACAGAATATGTATAAGATATTTTGTGTCAGAATTCTGAAGTTTGCATGCATAAGCAAGATATATACAAATAAGTATACATAAACTTACTTGCTGTGACTATTTCTTCAGGTGAAATAGTAGCTTGTGCTTTAGGAAGTATACTTGCCATATGTAGCTAATGCAAAAAAAATCACAGATGTTTTCAAAAGACAAAGTAATTGTATGGAATAACACATTTAAAATCAGTATTTATTACAAGAAACTTGATGATGGCATTTGGGAATTGTGTGGAGTGGTCAATATATGCAGTAGGTTATAGATAGATGCACTAGGGTTTGAAATTAATGCCTAGAATAAATTGCAGTTCCTACCTTGCCTATATGCAACCATTCAGTTAGCTTTTTGATTTTACACTGTTCGTTTTTGTACGGTCAGTAGTGGATTTGGCACCTGTCTGTCAAAGAACGCAAATCCAACCCTTTCACCTAATTTCTTTGGTTTGTCAATTAAGCAAGTATCACTGAGGGATTAAAAAAAAAAATTGTATTCACAGAAACGATGCATAACATACTGTGTGCTTGTTCTATCCTCATTATGATATCAAGTCCTCCCTCCAGTGGCTGCTGTAACAGTTTTTTGCTTTGTCAAAAAGAACTGTAAATTCCCTCTCTCAAAGCTAAATTCAGATTTATTTGTTTTTGGCTTGGCAGTTGAACTGTTATCTATTCAGTGGCAGGGTCTTCGTCTGTTAAAGGAAGAAGAAGGGTTTCCATGGTAGAGACAAGAATGCTGAGGATTCCTGGTCTCTGCATTGATTATGTGATCAAGGGATGGGGTCTAGTTTTCCAAGGTAAATCTGTTCCGATAGATTTCATGTTTCTTCCCTTGGGTAACAACAAATATTTGAGCAGCTGGATGTATTTTGTTAACTGCATTAAATTATCTATACCAAATTATGAACTTTTAAATGTTGTATAGGGAGAACCTCTCAATTTCTATGACTAGAATAATTTCAATCTAGGCTATCACAAAACACTATCACTGACACTTTTTAGCATTTCTAGTAATTTTAATTGAAATTAGTTTCTATATGATTTATTAGAATATATGTGGTTTTGTGCTGCAAATGCACAAACAAGACTTTGTATCTTGTTGTCTTTTGTCAATGGACTGCTTAGAAGCATCTGAGAAAAGTATTTAATACCATCCATGTGTGTGAATCAACATTTGAGTCACTTTAATATTTACATTGACAACATTACATGCTAGAAAACGCACCAAAAAATGTCAGTGCTTTTGTTGTTATTTTTGTGATTGCTTTTGTTATGAGTGGTAATTGATTGAAGTATTAGCCAAAAGATGCACATTTTAACTGAATCATAATTTACAAAGTACACAATCTAAAACAGAGCTTTCCTTGTGGAGCTGTGTCTTTAAAGGACTAGTAGTGTATTGCCATTTCCCATTAGCTTTGTCTGAACAGCCTTTAGAAAGGAAAGTGTCAAAGTCTGCCATACTTCCAACTTGTGAAATGGATTATTGGACTTTCTAGACCCCTAAATTCCAAAAAACAAATCAAAACAACCCCTCAAACCCTGTCCTTAGTTAATAATTATCACCCCCTTAAATTGGTATATTATTCCTTAATCTACATGAAAATGATTAATAGGTTTTCTCTGTGGACAATAGAAAAATAGTCTTTATTATGCTAATTTTTTTTTTTCTGCTGTCTATACAGTAAGCTGCTTTTGCTTAAAAGAAGCCATTTTGGGATTCTTTCTTGCAGGTCTAAGTGTTAGGGAGCCAGTAGTACAGTTGATGAATCCTATTTCTGTTTGGCAAGTTGCAGTAGAGATAGAGTTCATGCAAGCTCACCTATGATAAAGTATATAAGGGAGAAGAATAAAACAAGTTGGTTATGACTGTCAGATAAAGCAGAGAACCAAAAAAAGATTAAGGGAAAAAGAATTTAATGCACAGAAATCTTTATTGAGAAGGGAAAAGCCATTGCGATTTGGTAGTTCTGTGATTTGGTAGTTCTCTCCCTTGGGTCAGATTCAAGATGAAAGAGACTGTGGATTTGAATGTCCAGGTTGCCTTCTGAGCAACAGGAGAAATTTAAAAATAGATTTTGTATATAAAGTCTCATCTTGAATACAGTGAGGTTAGTTCTGTAGCTGGACACTTACTCTATACATTTCAATACTGATAGTGCATTGTGGAAAGCACAGTGGTTTAAAATGGTGTGCCTCATGTAGTTTTACTAAAACAAAACTATATAGTACAGTAAGGACAACAGAGTGGAGTTAATTGATGACGAAAATCCATAAATATTGTAGAAGTTCTATTGATTATATTTTGTTTTTTCTTGTGTCTTCTACTTTGGACTTGCAAGTGTTGCGCTTCTGTAAAAGACTTACTGTTTATGGATGCTGGATTAGAATCACAAAAAAAGTAATATTGATTAAGTAGAAGTCCTTTTAGAATTAGGGAGAGGTTCTTGTTAATTTTTGTGAACTTGAATCTTTGACCAAACTTGGTCAAACGTTGGGTTTATAATACTCAGAAAATCTTGCTTCCAGAACAGTTTTTTTCTTTTTTTGTGTGTGTGGTGTAAACAGTAGCAGATGAGAGCTGTTGAAGGGGAAGTTTATAAATACGTTAACTTCCAACTTCTGTTCTCTTTCAGATTATCCTTTGAATATTAATCTACTTTTACCTCAGTATTTTAAAATCTGTTGATAGTTTGGGTAATGATGGCTCAGCTTCAGCAAGGGGGCCCAGATGAAAAAGAGAAGACCACTGCATTAAAGGGTAATGCCTTTTTTACATATATTGACATTTCAGAAATGATTATTAAGGAAAGGAAAATAATATATTATAGCTATGAGTTAGAGCTTGGGAATTAAAATACTAGAAGAGACTGTTAGTCCACCTATGCTGTTTATTGTCTAATGGTGTGTCCATTTATCAGTATTTTCATAAGGTGAAGTAAAACATAATGATCTGTGTTAAGGACTAACAAAATAAACTATTGATTGCTTTTTAAAATTTTCATAATTGTCCTTTGAGAAAGTTTACTGGTGCTTTTGTGTTCTTAATTTTTGTGAGTTTTCATTTAATTTGTATGATGCTTTTGTTTTATAGTTACACAACCGTATTATAGCTTTTAAAAATATCTTGGACTAGAATGCTAACATGGAAAAGATATTCAGGACATTGATTTCCATATTGATTTTATAAAGTTCCCTTTGTATTGTATGTTTTAAAAAATAAATGAACCTAAGTGACCTAGGGGGAAAAATAAATTACATAAATGGTATGTTTTAGGTAGTGGTTTTCAATTTTGTAAATACATGCAGTTGGTTAGACCTACAAGTAAGCTAATGTGAATTTAAAATGCTTGCATCACACAGTTGTATTCAACACTGTCTTTCAAAGGAGAAAAAGGAATATAGCTTGCAACTCCAGTGTACATCCAGGGTTTCTGTCAAAGCATTATTAGAAATCTGTGTTCTGTGATTATAGATGGTGTTTCTTCAGTTGCAACTGTGTTTTTGTGAAGTGTTTGGTGAAAACCTATGTAGTGCTTTTATCAAACTTTGTGCTAATTTTGTCAAATTACTGTATTTTGAGGAAATGATAGTTCATGTTTGGAAGTAAAATTCCCATTTTATACTTGGCATTAATTTGATTCTCATTAAAGGTTAGTGTCATTGATGTGATCGAATGATTTTCTACTGAGCTATAGAAGATCTCCTGCAGATCACTCAGTTTTCAACTCTGTTGAACTGTCTCAAATTGAATTGGAAAATCCATGCCCATAGGCGAGAATGGTGGACCAGATCTTGAACGAATCTCAAAGTTGTAAGAACATTGTAGCTAATTTTACCTTGAAAGGTGCACAGGAAGAAGGTGGCCATGTCAGTGCACATACCAAGTGCAGTCTTCCTTAGTGAGTCTGTTGAAAGCTGTAAACCATGACAAGCTGTACATGCTATGAAAATAAGCTTAATGTACTTCATATACTATGGTCCTTGGTACTCAGGAGATTGATATTTTATTGTATAGTAAGTGACACTTCTGTGTAAACACATCTCCAAATAAATCACAGTAAAAAGGTACAGAAACTCCAGTGGAATGCTAGAGGTGATGTGTGAATGGAGTCTCTTCACCAAGAAGACAGAGGTGTGCTAAAGACTGTTTGATACCTTGATTTTGTCAAAGTACAGAGGAAGAAGGGGCATACTTTTTACATCCTGTTGTGAAAGACTTCAACAAAATTCTTTTCTTTCTTCATATCATTTGGTTGAGAACCAAAGGAGCTCCTGCAGAATTTTCCAGGGACAGTACGCAAGAATTAACATATGATTTCTTACATGAATTGAATTTCACAGGACTTGCTATTAAACAGATGTGATGTAAATGTGAACTGTGGCTGAGAAAACCAGATTTAGAAATCATCCAGTCAACATCTGGTGTTACATAGATGTTTAGATACCATAGAGTTGCTCAGACACTATAATATTTTTTGGAAAGATGTTGAATTTCAACAACCATACCAGATGGCTTTTGATCCTCCAGCTTTGCCAAGTAAAATCACTCAGAAGGAAAAGCTGGCGATGACCATGGATGCTGGAATAAATGTCAAGTGAACCTGAAGAGTTATAGAAGGTCAAGGAACTCTGAAGAATATTGAAGATAATTTTCAGTACTTTTTATACATTTTATGCAACAGAAATTTCAAAGGGTTAAATGTGTCAATCCTGAGCTAAGGTAATGTAGGTAACCTGCTGGCAACAAGACTAAGCAAAAAGAGTGCTACAAATATAAAAATAATTGTTTTAAGTGTTGAAAACATGCAAATATGGTTAATGCCAAACCAAACTTAAAGAAAAGGAGTCTTTTCAAACTGTTTGTTTTCTTTGAGCTATAACTTTGAATGGTAGTAACAGTAATAAATCAATATACTTAGAATACTTAATATATTTCCTTGGTAATACATGATATCTTCATTTATGAAACAATAATAGTTCAAAGTCAGTTTAGCACTCCTAAACAGAATGTTTGTGTGATCTTCAATTTCATTCGTGAAGAAGTAGGAAAATACGTTTTGTTGACATCCTGCTGAATTCTTTCTTTGTGATTTTTTTATTAATAATCAGAAAATATGTTAGAAGTTGTGTTGTGTGGGTGATGCACAGTGAGGAGAGAGGAAATCGCTGTAGACTGTTATCTGTGTATGCAGGAATTGTTTGGTAGTTACACGTAGACGTAAAGATGTCCCCATATGCTTGCCTCTGGTTAAATGTAATTCTTAAGTCTAGGGTAAAAAATGTAGATTATACTTATTTTAGTGTACTTGCATTAGTGCCTGAAGACTGTACTAGGTTATACAGTCCTGATCCGAAAAGGATGTGTATGTGATGGCTTGCTATAAAATGGATGAGGGTTTCCTCTACCTTGAGAGCTTTTAAAGGAGGGCTGTTGACAGAAGGATTCAGGTCTAACAGTCTGTTTGGGTATCAAAGGAAGGGCTGAGGACTATTATGGTCACACAGTTGACAAATGCCAGTGAGATCATGCGCATCAGATAATCTGAACTCGTCAGGCAGGCAAACAAGACTGAATCAGTGATTTGATGCTGAAGCTAGATAATGTTAAAAGCACGATGCATACCAGATACTTATTTTCTAACACCGAGGTAAAGAATCATTGAAGCAAGTCCCTATGTCTTTGGTGAATGTCTCTGGGCATTTTTTGATCAGCACAGGGTTAGATAGGTAGGTAAATAAATAAATAAATGAATGAGGACATACACTGCCAATGAGGTCCAGCTTTTGAATCTTTAGCATGATTTCCCGTAACAATGTCTTGTGTTTAGTAATATTGGGATATTCTTCTGCCTGTAAGATCTACAAATCTCAACAAACACGTTTTGTCAGTGTTAACAGGGAAATATAAAAGACACAGCATGCATTATGTAATTTTTTGTTTTCCTTTTTTAGATTTATTATCTAGAATAGACTTGGATGAACTAATGAAAAAAGATGAGCCACCACTTGAATTTCCTGATACTCTGGAAGGATTTGAGTACATTTTTAATGAAAGTAAGTCATATGTGCTTTGTAAAGACTATACTTAGAATAATGTTGAGAGGTTATCAGAACTTGAATTATACCTTATAAGTCTCTATTAGAATGTCACACTTCTCTGTTAAGAAAAAAATTTTAAACTGTAGTGCTGATAGACTTGTAAATCTAAGTACTGTTTTTTATTTCATAGAACTACCACAAAATTCCCTCATTTTATACAATGTTGTAGATTTGTACTGCACCTACTTTATGACTTTGTTTTCTGTTACAGAACTGTTGATACAAAAATTCTGAAAGTAATTTCAGTAGCATCAGCATTTAAAAATCAAAATTAAAAGATGCATCACTTAAGAAGTTTTTTATTTACTGATTTATTTTTATGGCTACAGAAGAAGTTGTGATTCAGATAATAATTTGTCCCAACTATTTCATTAATACCAATAGAAAAACATTTTTATTGATTTATTTACCTTGACAGAAGGATAAGGAATGTGATACACTGTCTCTTCTGGTGTGGGTCGTGATACTGCATTGCAGCCAAGGGTTTGATGACTACAAGTACTTCCAGCTAGCTCAATCTGTTAAATGAGTTAGCATTTATAATTTCTAGTGCATGCGTTTTAAAATCCAGGTGAGAAATAAGCCTCTGAGCCGAAGTAATATTGGTCTGCAGGAAATGGCTCTTTCAAGACTGTTTAAAACTTGTAGGACAAATGGGAATGTTTACAATTCTACTTCTTTGCAGTGCCTATTCTGTGAACAGAGGAACTTTAGTTTCTGAATCTGCCTGTTTTACATCTTCCACTTTTAAAGAAAGAAAAAAAAAGTGCTTTCCTTTAAATGATAGTCATTTATGCAACACTTAGCTTTTTAATACCCTGATGGC
Organism: Atrichornis clamosus; assembly: GCA_013400975.1. Lineage (NCBI taxonomy): Eukaryota > Metazoa > Chordata > Aves > Passeriformes > Menuridae > Atrichornis > Atrichornis clamosus. The sequence continues at coordinate 30,172 of WBMZ01005999.1, forward strand.
TTTCACAGGAAGGTACTTAGAGACTAAAAGTGTCATGAAAGTGATGCTCTTTCTTTGATGGAAGGGGTTCAGCTCTGTCACTTTTCAGCTCCTTATTTTTAGATCTGCGCAGTGTCTACTGTCTTCCTTACTGACTATAGAGTTAATGGTTTGTATGTGGTTGATAAAAAGGGCTGAAATTTGAATTTTGGGGAATGAATTATGTTACTGAATATTCCATCACTAGCCTCACAGCCTGAGTGATTTCCATAGAATGGAGAAAAACCTATTACATGTGCTGTGGGTCAGCAAAGCAAAAAAATTTACATTCTGATTTTGCACATTTAAGTCAAATGTTCAGTTATGTCCTTTTATATCATAATCATGCTTTTTATAGCAGAAAAGTACAGAAGTTTTTTATCAGATTACTTAAATATGAAGAAGGCAGGGGTTTCAGAAAACCAAAAGAAAAATATGCCATGTATTTGTTGCATTTTACTTGTGGAGAGGGCCAATTCATGTACTGTTGAATGGCATATTTGAACGGTAACTAGCTGAGAAGGAATGGCTGAAAGTAAAGCTATGATGAAAAATATGAGAAGGATATTGGAACCTGACACAGGGGTAGGAAGCTCTGGAGAAATACTTCCTCGGTGTCCAGTACATGAGGTAAGGCAGGTCTGGAAGAAAAGTTAAATCAGCAGATAAACCTAACTATTCTAGATATCAGATCTTAAATATTTTATTTAAAGCGTCAGGAAGCAAAGTGTAAAGGTTCTGAAAATACATGAACCAAGCAATTTTTCTTCTGTTCAAGAGGAAACATTGCTGAGAAACGTTAGTTTCATTATGCAGACATTTCAGTGTTCAAAGGAGTTTGCTTGCACATATCCCTGTTTCTAATGTTTCACTCATACACTGCAGTTTTGTGATGCTCTGAGATCATAACTTCTGTTTTGTCTGATAGGCTGAAACACTATTGGTAAGATACTTGTTTTCTGTAGTTTGCTTCCTTCTGGTTGCCATTTTATTATTATTGTTGTTTTAACGCAGTCAGTGCCCTCACCACTGGTTGGGTATGCTGTGAACTTTGGCTGTAAACAAGGCCAACTACATAAAGTTGGAATGGAATGTAATAGCATGGGGATTTGATCAAGCCTTTTGCTTTATTCTGCTGTTGTAATCTCAGTGTACCCTAAATCTAGGAGCTTTAACTTGACTTCACTGTGCCTTGGAATTAAGATATTTACCCTAACTGGACATGTTTTATTTCAGATTACCTTATAAAGTTGTTAGGCTTGAAAATAAATGTTTCCTTTACTTCCAGCTTCCATCCTGTTTTGTATTCACATTTCTTCACAATGCACTTGGTTTTGAAGTAGAAGATTTGTAGTTACAATTCCATCACCTGCAGATCAAATATTAAGTGCTAATGTTTAAATTTCCCTGTTAATTCATAGCAGTTGAGACAGAAATATGTCTTGTGAATCAGTTTGACATTTGATATCTGCATGCAGTGTCACTGTCATAATTTCTGTTTATCTAGCAGTATATACTATAAAAGGGGAATGCATTTTATTATGCTACAGTTGTTTTCTGTTATAACCAGAAATGAGGAGGAATTGATAATAGCTTGATTTTTTATATGCAGACTTCTTATAAAATTTTCAGCAATTAAATGTGTCTTACTAAATGAAGAAGTATATCAAATGTAATGATTTTGTTTCTTTTACAGAAGGACAATTAAGACACATTAAAACTGGGGAGCCATTTGTGTTTAATTATCGTGAAGATTTGCATAGATGGAACCAAAAGCGCTATGAAGCTCTTGGAGAGGTATATAATTGGCTTGTGTGGGTTTTTTTTAGTAAACACATATATATATATATGTGCAATGCATTTTGTTCTGTTTCCCTGTAGAAGTGATACTTTTGTATATATCAATAAAGTTTTAGTGAGGCTTCAGTCATTAGTACAAGGTATTTTGAGGATTTATTGCATATCAATGCTCTAACAGTAATTTCTATTGTTTGCTATATATCTTAGGCTGTGATTTAGGCTACTGTTTGACTTTAATACATCTTCGAAATAGAACATCATCCGTGTAAGTCAGAGAATATTATACAGTGAAGTATTTTCTTTAACCTTAGTCACCTCATGGATTACAAAGCTGCGGCATTTTACTTTCTAACTGAGGATAAATGCATTGGTTGGTTTTCTCATGTTACCGGAGATACTAGGAGCCACTAGATAAAGAAGAAATCTAGTGATTAATGGATTAAATATTTGTTAGTGTATTACATTTGTATACTACTGGTTTTTTGGAGGTGTTAGAGCAACTGATGATAGTTCCTTTTCCATTTAAGTTCCAAACTTTTTGTAATGCTTTAGCAGTCTTCCTGTTAAGAAAGGCAGTCTAATCTCATTAAAGGCAAAACTGTGTGCTGAGGTCTTCCTTGCACTGTCACAACCTCCCTGCCCAGCAGAAAAGATAGTGTTAGCACACTGATCTCAAGGTAATAATGTTGCTCATGTCAAAGTGGCTTTTGGAGGTACACAGTTTTGTTCATGAACTAGTCTTTTTCTTAGAGATTAAATAATGCTGCCCAGTGATTTCTGCTGGAATCATCATGGTGTGTCATTCAGGGACTGCCTTTGCTTCATGCTTGTTTGCTTTCATTAGTGCTATTATTTTAAAAAGGAATAAACACACTTCCCACTTACTCTTTCTGTTACAGTAATTCAGACTACTCAGAGAGAGGTGTAATTATACATGTTTAGCCATTTTGTCTTTTAAATTCTCTTGTTGTCATAGTTTACCTCTGTGAGCAGTTCAGCCCCCCAGAGCTACCTGCTCACTCCTCACTGAGGGGTGGAGGAGAGAATCAGAAGGGTGAAAGTGAAAAAATTCACAGGCTGAGTTACAGTTCAATGGGAAAAGTAAAAGCTGTGCACACAAGCAAAATAAGAAATTAATTCACTTATTTACATCAGCAGGCAGATTTATAGCCATCTCCAGGAAGGCAGGGCTTGTTCATGGATTAATGGTGCGTTGAGAAGACAAATGCCTTTTCCAGAGAATCCTAGAATGGTTTTGGGTTGGAGGAGACCTTAAAGATCACCTAGTTCCGACGCCCTGCCATGGCCAGGACACCCCCTACAACATGAGGTTACTTGAAGCCCTGTCCAACCTGGCCTTGAAGGCTTACAGGGATGGGGCATCCCCAGCTTCTCTGGACAAACTGTTCCAGTGCCTCTCCCAGTGTAGAATTTCCTCCTAACATCTAATCTCAACCTACTCCCTTTTGATTTGTAGCTATTGCCCTTTGTCCTATCACTCCATGTTCTTGTCAAAAGTCCCTCTCCAGTTCTCTTAGCTCCCATTACTGGAAGGTGCTGTAATGACTTCCTGGAGATTTCTCTTCTCCAGGCTGAAAAACCTGAACTCTCTTGGTTTGTCTTCGTAGGAGAGGTGCTCCAGCCCCCTGTAATGCTCTGTACTTGCTTGCTCAATCCCTCTATTTCATTTGTGTGCCAGCCTGGGCTCTCCACTGGATGTTCTGGAGCTGCCCAACTGTTCAGCACTGCTTTGTCCTGCCAGAGCTTTGTTACCAGGGATTGAGGAAGCTTGCTTTTTACCTCCTCCTCCTCCTCATTCCTGCAAGAACTGTGGCAGGGAGTAGATGTTTGAGGGGCTACTGCAGCTCCTTCTCACATCTTTTCATTCCGCATATTTTTCCAAAAAAAAAAAAGGGATTGTGCTGTGCCGTGTCTGTTTTGTCCAAGTTCCTTGATACATGTTTCTTTCGAGAGTCTTTCCTCTTCCATCGCCTATGTGTGCAGACCTTTGTGTATGACTACATTGTTCAAATATTCCCATTTTACAGTTGAGTTGAATAAGACAGGACTGTGAAGATCAGTATGTCTCCATGCAGCTTCCTGTGCCACCACACCTTCCTATACGTGTTTGAAAATACAAGCAGATTTCTGATTCTGTGCATCTGAATCGTGTGTGCATACAGCTTCAACCCACAGTAGTAGGAATGACTTCTTGTGATTTTTGGCTGACCAGGAGGTGTATGTGTTCCAGGAGCGGATATCTTACATCTGTGATCTCTGTTGTGCATTGTGCTGTATTTATAGTCATTTTCCATGTTCAGGTTTGAATGATCTTTGAAAATGCACTTTGTTTATATTGGTAGGTAAAAGGCAAGGAAGGCTTAGGGTCAGGCATCTGACAATTGTTCTAAGTTGTCTGGTTTGTGTTTTTAGAGAAAAAAACTCATCTGTGTTTCAGTCTGTTTTCTGCTAGGTGCTAGGTACTATACGGTTGTTCCAACAAGCCATAAATTTGTAAATGTTCTATTGTCTGTTTTTGGCACAATTGTTTGGGAACACAGGGGATGCTGATCCTTGGTATTTGTTCACATACCTAAAATCTTGTTTTGTGCCCTAGATTAGTGGGTCACTGATGCAGAGTTTGAATAGTATAGAAGTGGTATATCACCTTCTGATTAGCTGTTTTGTAGTCTTAAGGTAAAGATGTGTTTAGCAAAATGTGATAGCTTAAGGAGCAGCAGCTCAAATGATTTGTAAAGTGATGTAGTAAAATCTGGCCTTAGGCCTTTGCTTTGAACCATCCTCCTTTGGTTTTAGGAGTTCTTTAAAGTGCATTTTTGGTTCAAGATTTATGTACCTGGACATATAGTAAGATCATGAAGTAGCTAGATTTGTACCATAGAACAAAAAATGTTTTATGTATTCAGTGTTTCCATTGTTAGCTCAGTCATTGTATGCTGGTTTTCTAATTTTTGAAGGATATACACATCCTGCACACGGCAACTTTTTACTGTACATATATATGTTGTGGGCTGCTTTTACTGTGATTTAGTGGTTTTGAAGAAGTGAATGTACTCCCTGACCTTATATTACCAGCATCATTCTCTCTTTTTTGGAGCATTAATAAATTCGTTATCCATGATTTTTTTGCTGATAAAAGTCATGAATGCACTACTGGTGAAGTTCTGCCATTTTTTTACTTGTAAAGAAATTGACCCTTCAAAAATTAAAATGGTTTGTCAGTATCTCTGCTCCTTACACCTCTTAATTCTTCATTCACTGATCAGTTATTTCAGGCACACAATTCGTTCTGCAGCCTCTTGATGTGTGTTGCTAATAGACAATTTAGTGAACTGTTCATAATTTTGTGATCCTGGTTCAGTCATTGCTATTGTGGCATTGAATTTTGTAGAGAGCCTCTCCATTTGCTTTTTAAAAATTAAAATGGCAACAGAAGTGCATAGAACATAGTGCTGCAGCTGCTTCAAACTGACGATTAATCTGTGTGGCAAGTTTGAAGTACGATTGAGAACAATTTTGTGACAACAGTTCAGTTGTTGCAGACATGCCATTCCACTTCAAAGTTGAATTGTTAAATTTTTTTCTAGCTTTGCGTTACAGAGAATTAGATTCAAGGTTAAACTCCAGATTAGACTCACTTCATATTGTGTCTCCTTGATTTTTAAGTAAATGTGTGTGCTTATTATTTGTACTGCACTTTCAGTTGGTGTTATAACTACTGAAATTGCCAACCGTCAGCTTCGGCCTCTGCCTCATCATTGCATTGAAGTTAGCTGTAATTATAAAGAAAGTACTGCTAATATCTGTTGCTGGGACTTTAACTTTGCCAATCATATAGTTTGTGTTGATGATGAGATTTTGTGTGAAAAAGTGCATGTTGACTTTCTCCATCCATAGTTATGTAGTACCCAGAGTATTCCTAGCATCTGAAGGCGGATACTGTCTGTCCCTTTGCATGTCTCTTAAAGCTTTAAAGACTTATAATTTGTTGATTACTTGGAGGCCATTGAACACTGGCATTAATATTTCTGAGAGTGCCATCACTAATGAAGATACTTGTACTGATGGTTTGTTTGTCTACTCATGTCTTGCAAAATTCAAAGAGGATTTGTAAATACGTAGATTTTAGTGTGGACCATGACATAAATGTCTCTACCATGATCCTATTCAAGCCATGTATTGTAGTTACAGCCTCTCTGACTTACAGAAGTCTGTAAGCAGATAGAAGAACTGTGGTTGTTTTTTTGCAGTTACTACAGCACAATATTTTGAATTTATGTAGAACAGTTATATAAAGCAAAAAAATTGAACATTTAAGTCAGAAATTTCTTGCATGTGTCATGTATGGTATGATACAGTTAATTTTATGTTGTCAGGGAAATCTTGTTCCCTCTTAGGTCCAGCTCATCATAAAGTAGATAGCCATCAAGGTTCATATTTCAGGGGTGTGGGGTGGGATAAGTATGTAGAATTGTGACCTTGACAACCCATAATTAAGATGGCTAAGTAGTAAAAAGGGATTGTTTTTTTTCAGATCTCCTTTAAGTTAAAGAACAGCTTGGTCTCAACATGATTTAAAAAATAAGCGTTCACCTGCTGCTAATTTCCTCCTTGGTTGCAAAGAGCATTATTTGTTTTGATGACTGAGAGGCTATTTACATAGCACAAATGAAAGCATACAGCAGCAGAAGAGGACATGTAAGTTAATGAAGAAGGAAGCATTAAGTAGTCTGCATTTGAAAGGATAGCTTCTTGCATGAATAACCCAAAATCTGATGATAGGCTGCACGTGCACCTGATAGTACTTAAGGTCCAATCTTGCAGCCAAAGCTCATGTGAATAAACTCAATAGGTCTGATCTTGTGAATAAGGGCTGCAGGATCAAGTTTCAAATAAAATGTGCAGATGATTAGTAGAAATCCTTACACTCTTAGTTTCAGTTTCTTTGCAGTTTTATCACTGAACATTCCAGATTTTCTCTGGCTAGCAGTGCTTTAATATAATAAAAGCACATGCTGCACACCGTAGATTAAGCAAAATTGTATCTTACTATAATGTATTTGCTGTTGGTTATTTAGTGATTGGAAAAATTTGTCTTACTAAGTGGATGAAATAAATTGATAGTGATGTAATATATTGGTGGATTCATGGACATTTGCTTTTATGGGATGCATGCTTGCCTTGGTTTATTGAAGAGGTTATTCTATTTAGATATGAGATGCCAAATACTTAACAGGTGTCTGTGGAGCATGTGCAAATTGAGTTTTTTCAGTATCTTTTATTACAAAAATAAGGGTGAACTTCCATGGAGGTAGCAAAAAGGCTCACTGAGAACCTAGCAAACTCTAACTCTGTTTCAGAGGGAGAGTGAAAGCACCTGATTGAAATATCTCCCCTATCCTTATTTTTGAAAGTGGTTGAATCCCGTTTTGGATGGTCTCCTTTGACAGTGCTTTTTCTGTGCAAGTTATGCCCCATTGTTGTGTGTTAGAAGTGATACTCCCCAATTCAGTGCTCCCACTGGGCACTCCAAATCATGTGCTGCTTGCTTCCCTCCCCCTCCCTCTCTTCCTCCCCCTGTAGTGGGATGGAGAGGAGAATTGGGGGCAAAAAAAGTAAAGCTCATGGGTTGAGATTAGAACAGTTTGCTAGAAACAGCAATGATATAAGAAAACGAACACAAACAGAAACAATATTAATATCGAGACAGTACAAAAGCAAGAGAGTGATTTACATGCAAAATGCTCACTGTGGAGGCCTGACCCATGCACCATGCTCCCTTCATCTGGAAGAGCACTTCCCTGTTTGTGGAAAATGACAGGGTGCTATAGAACAACCTCTGGGTCTTAGCAATGCTCCCCTTCTGGCTGCTGTAAAAATGAACCCTGTCCTGGCCACAACCGAGACATCATCCACCCCTTATTCCATACTATACATCATGCCCAAATCGTGCACCTTCCAACTGCACACACACATAGATATACAGATAGATATATGGGTTTTTTAATATATATATATATCTGTCTATCTTTATCTCTCTAAAAGCACAAGTATCAGTTCCATAGTCAATAGCTATTCTTCAAAGTTGTCAGTTGAACTCATTTAGTCCATGACTGTGGGTTCTGTGTGTCCTAGATGTCTTCCAGGACATGAGGGCTGGTGTGCTGTCACGTGGCTCCAAGCCTCATCAGCAGCTCAGGGCTGGTGTATCTGGGGCAGTCCATACTCATTGTCCATGGTAGTTGTGACATACAGTGGCAGGGTCATTCAGCAACCAGTATTATAAAATTCAGCATAGCAGACTCTTCTCACCCAAAAATCAAATCCTCCTGAGGTACACATCGTGTTCCCGTGTTCCTCTGCATTACCCACCAAGTGCACTCACTTCAGCAAAAATAATCCCACGTATGGGTTTGCCTTTATTTGAGGCAGAACTAATCCAAACTGTGGTCCCTAACACATTCCTTGTATGCACTGTGGCAACTTTATCCCTTCCGTGGTACATGGGGTTTTGAATCGACAGGGCCAGCTAGACTGGTGGAGCCTCTAGTGTTAACTAACCAGGTAGCCTTCAGCTGTAGATCCCAGTGTTTTTCTGGTAGCTTATTATATGGTGGGGCCTCATCAGCACATGGCACCGTCTCCTCCTGATGGTAATCCAAAATTTTTGCCTTCGGGCCAATTTGTGATGACTTCCAAGATCCCTGGGCAGTTTCAAGTCCTAGGGTTTCTTCAAGCTTGCTGTGTGATCAGAGCGATCCACTTAGTCCGTATAGCATCAGTATGTGATGTGTGGAAGGGCCTTTCCTGCTGAACATCCAGCCCGGCACTGGCAGTCGGCATGCCAGGAGGAGCTGTGTGTCAGTGCCCATCACATCTGAAGCAGCTCGAATCCCTTCATAAGCAGCCAGGATCTCTTTTTCAGTTGAGGTGTAAACTTTGTACCCCTCACTCAAGAACCCGTGGGTCATCCTCAAGTCTCCTCAGGTACTTTTCCAGAGACTCCAAGAAGGACCATTCTCCTTGGCTGCAGTGTAGAACATGTTTTTCATGTCCTGTCCTGTCCTGACTGGTCCAAGAGCTACTGCATGAATAATATCCTGTTTGATTTGTTCAGGACCCCCTTAAAATCATTCCTCTTCCAGGTCACATGATAGAAAGGGTTTAAAATATGACTGTAATCTGTAATATGCATCCTCCAAAAACCCACAGTGCTTAGGAAAGCCTGTGTTTTTCCTTTTTACTGATTGGCAGGGACATAGCTGCTGCTTTGTTGACCACGTCCATTGGAATCTGATGATGTCCATCTTGCCATTTTACTCCTAAAAAATGAATTTCCTGGGCAGGTCCTTACGTCGATTTATTCCAAAACCGACTTTCAGGAAGATTTAGATGATTTCTTCCCCTTGCTCTAAAGCTCCATATGCTGTGTTGTCCCACGCAGTGATGTCATCAATGTACTGCAAGTGTTCTGGAGCCTCACCCTTTTCCAGGGCAGTCTGGATCAGTCTCCATGGCAAATAGTGGGGCTGTGTTTCCACCCCTAGCGCAGTCGGTGTACTGCACAGCCCTCCAGGTGACAGCAAACTGTGACCTGCACTCTGCTGCTAAAGGAATGGAGAAAAACACATTAGCAATATTGATGGTGGCACCACTTTCCTCCTTTGGACTCCAGTTGGTACTGAAGTTTCATCATGTCTGGCACAGCAGTGCTCAGTGGTGGTGTGACTTCATTCAGGCCATGACAGTCCACTGTCAATGTCCACTCACCACTGGACTTACGCACTGGCCATATGAGACTATTAAACAGTGAGCAAGTCTTGCTGAGCACTCCCTGGCTCTTCAGTTCACAGGTTGTTTCATGGATGGTGGTCACCGCGTCCTGGCTGGTGAGGTGCTGTCCATGGTGCACTGATGTAGTAGCGATAAGTACCTGTTGTTCTTCAACCCTCAGCAGTCCCACAGCAGAAGAGTCCTCTGAGAGACCAGGCAAGGTGTTCAACTTTGCTAATTTCCTCTGTGTCTACAGCAGCTACCCCAAAAGCCCACGGATGGCCTTTTTGTGTCTATTATAACCTGCCCCTAAAGGCGATGGTAATCCAGGTTCTTGTTAATAGATTCGTTGGAACAGATTAGAGTGAAATTACACTGAGTGACTGGTGTTCCTAAATGTATGTAAGTAGAGTTTACTTTAGAACAATTTGGTTGTAATGGAAAGCAGGTATGTAGCTGGTTTAGTTACTGTTTTGGTTCAAAACAATTCAAGGGGGAACACTCTAAAATGAGTTACCTCCCCTTAATTTAACCAATCCTTCTCCACCAATGAAGAGAATGGATGTGAGTAGATATATGTGAAAAAATAGCAGTTTACTAAAAAACCAAAAGTGCAATAGGCAAAAAAATAACTTAAAAAAAGGGTATAATAACAGCAGCAGTATTAATAACAAAAGTGTAGAAAATAGGGAGAGTGATTTATGTGCAAAATGCTCACTCTGGAGCCCGACCTGACTGCACTGCAGCCAGAGTACCCCAAGCAGAAGAGACCCCCTTCTCCCAGAAAGAGATTCCCTTCCCGCTGGCCCAGCAATGACAAGTGAGGTTGTATAGAAAAACCTCTGGGTCTTAGCCATGCCCCCTCCTGGCTACTGCAAAAATTAACCCTGTCCTGGCCAGAACCAGGACACCCATCTACTAATGAATATTGTAGAAGGTTTTTGCTTTAGCAAAATTTTACAGTGGAGTAAATGTCGCAAAAATTATTTAGATTTGCAGTATTTGAACAAAATTATTAAGGCAGGCAGAAGAGAAAGATTAGCCAGGATCTGTAAAATCTGTGAAGGTGTGACCTCATTTCTTATTACACAGAGAGTAATCTGTGTGGAATAGAGACTTTCAAGTGTACCAGTTGAAGGAAGAACCTAAATGAGACCTATCACTTTATGGACAACAAGTACAATTATAAATACAGTTCTTCAGCAATTCATGCCCTATTTGTTACAGGGCTTTTTTCATACTGGTTTGATTATTTTTCAATTTTTGTTAGGTAGGTGTGAAATAGAAAAATGGCAAAGACTTTAAGCAAACTAGATAAAGCAACTAAAACTGGGGCATGATATTGAATTTCTTTCTAATAGTAGTTCCTAAGCCATAAGTAATACATTTCCAGAAAGTTCCAGTCCTTTTACTTTTCCCATTTTTCAACCAATGCCTTTGATAATAGAAAGAGGTACCACAAAAAAAATTAAATTATATATGTGTATGATCTTTATAGTTTTAGAAATATTTCAGCTTTTAACAATCTGTTTATTTTCAGCATTTCTTTTTGCTGAGTGAAGTAGGTGGACAGACAGTGAAGATTCAGGACTACTTAGCAGTACGTAAGGAAATTTAAATATGAATCTTCATCATATGCAGTATATTAATTTGCATATGCTAAATCGGCATTCAAAATCTGGTGTTTGTGAAGACTTTTTATTGGAATGATTATGTCAGTTGTGCTTCAGTGAACTCTTCTGGTTTGCAGGCAGGAATTGGCAGTAGGGTGGTTCATCAGAGTAACATGACAGTTCTCGAAAGGTTCAGAGATAGTTTTATAATTATTGTTAGCATGATTCTTGAAAGAAATGATGAGCATCTCATAAACCCAGATGGGAGTTTGTTACGTTGTTGATAAATGTGTTTTACATTTTTAAATTGATAAACAGTGAAAAGCAGAGAAGATACAATAAGGCAGATGGTTGTTTATAAAGCACTTGTAAGTTGCTGCAATTCAAAGAATGGTACTAATTGTTAAAAAGAAGACAAAAATTGGAGTAGGGGGAGTGTTTCAATGAGTTCATCATGAGCTCTTTAAAAATAAAACCTTCAGCAGCTTTAGTTCAATTAGAACCATTCTTGCCATTCTGGATTTACATGCAAAAGTTTACATTCTCAGTTCTTAATAAACTTTTGTACCAGCCATGTTCATGTAGCTGAAATTAAAGCTACAGATAATCTACCTGTATGTTTCCATTTCTTTTTCCTTTTTTGTGGCTTGGAAAAAACCCAAGATTTATTGCACGGTAGAATAAAGTTGAATTATCATTGGACTTCATAATCATTTCCATTTAAAAACAGTGGTCACAGTAGTGAACTCCAAAATCAGCAGAGATTTTGCAGCAAAGAAGTAATGGGAGCTAGTTGACTTATTTTTTGTTAAAGGAGTGGTGAAAAAAATGGTTTTTTGGCAAATATGTGACCAGAATAAAGATATATTCAAGTAGCGCTTAGGCAGAACACCAATCAGCATGTGTGATGAAACCAGTTAGTGCACCTTTCTCTTGTGAATGTTCAGATCTTGTTTCCGTCACTGATCTTAAAGTTTCCATGAAAGATGAAGTATTTTCCTACTTTTTCAGCGTGAGTTTTTTTAAAAATGGATGTGTATGTTACTGATTTCATCAAGAAGCTCTTTTAAAATGTGTTTATTTTCAGTTGCAGAACTCCAGAAGAATTTGTTCTCTTTCACGGGATTTTCAGCTTTTCCACGATGAAGAATTCTATGCTTTCTGTATTTTCAACATGATACCTATTATATTTCAGTTTTCTGGAAATATTTTTATTAAAATTTAGCAGAACAGTGATATTGTTAATAAAACTGTAACCGCTGTGTCAGTCCTTAATAGAAATCATTTGTAAGGAAAAGATCAATTATAAATAAATAGGATGTTGTATTTCTGTATATGCAAACAACCTAAAATTACTTTAAGAAGTCCCAGCTGCTCAATTTGTTAACTGAATCACAACTGAATTTTATTATCTGTTATCTTCTGTTGATCACTACAGCAGAAGTACCCAGTTAGTGCACCTGAAGCTGTTAGGTGCAGTTATGACTGTTAAAGATCAGTTCAGTGGGTTCACTTAGGATTTTGAGAAGATTAGTATATGGTTACTTATCTTAACTTGTGCCTTGTTCTATTGGTAAAGAATCAGGAAAGCATCATGGTCCTACACAAATAGTATCAGTTCCTCCTCACATTCAGAGTTTCCAGACTGGCCTCTTTGTGCTTTTTGGATAGCTGCACCTCTTAGTTCTTTGCAATATCTCTGCCAAATTATCGAGTTTCTCTCTTTGTTTATACCCTGAGTATGTTGTTGGTAATAAGATATGAAAGATTTAAAAAATAGTGTACCAAACATAGTCAATGCTCAAGAGGTGCAAACTGAGCTCTTTCAACATGTGTACATCCATAAATAAATACCTATGTGGACAAATGGTTGTATTTCTGTTAAAGCAGCTACCTTCAACACGTAAAAGATGTGAATGGCTAAAATATCATGTAAATAAGTGGTCAAGTCACAGCAAAACTCAGGAAGCCTTTTTCAGTATTACAGTGATTTGACGTATTTACTGATAAGTTGAGGATAACAGTACTCAGTGTAGTCAATGCACCTTTTGAGGGTTTCTGTCAGCCAAATGATTGATAACTATCACATGCATTGCTAAAATATAAATACAGTAAATATCACATATGCTGTCTACTTGAATCAAGTGCAGAAGGACCAGAAGGAAGTCTCTCTGTTATATGTGTATATGCACATTTAAAGTGTGCTGGCAAGGTACAGAGTGTGATCCAAACTCACGATGGCATGCACTGTTACAGAAATCACTGATGACCCTATTTTTATGTTCTAGGTGTCCATGTGGCCATGGATACCACAAGTCCCAACAAAGGGCTACATGAATTTACTTCGTGCCTAAACTCATTAATGTGTAAAGGAACAGTTTTTTCCATTTATGTTTTGATATGTCTTAGAGATTTTTGTGAGAGATGCAGAAACCTATTTGGTTCATCTTAAGACAGGAGCCACAGTCTCCTCAGACAGTCAAAAATTAGAGTTCAGGACAATAGATATACCTGCAGGCAGTTATTCAGACATCACCAGGAAAGCAGGGCTCTGACACTCATAGCGGTGACTTGGGAAGAGAAATGCCTTATTGGAAGACGCCTCCAAACATCCCCCTTTCCTCCTTCTTCCCCCAGCTTTTATTGCTGAACATGACACCCATATGGCTTGGAATATATATTATATTCTATTATAATAAATAATTTCTTTATTATATATGTAATATTTTATTACATTAAAAGATTGTAATGAAGGTTTGGTCTTTTCTGCCATTTCTCAGGTGAAAGAACGAAATGAAATGGACTTAAGTTGTGCCAGGGCAGGTTTAGATGGGATATTATAAAAATTTTTTGCACTGAAAGAGCAGTCAGACATTGGATTAAGTTGCCCACAGAGGTTGTGGAGTTGCAGTCTCCAGAATAGTTGAAGAAGCATCTGGATGTGTCACTTGAGGATATGGTTTAGGGTTAATTATGGTGGTGCTACGTTGACAGTTGGACTCAAATCTTGAAGCTCTCTGCCAGTCTTGGTGATTCTGCGATTTTGTGAATATCCCTTTAGTCAGTTGGGTTCAGATGTCCAAGCTATGCCCCCTCCCAGCTTCTTGTTCATCACCAGCCTACTTGCTGGAGGAGCAGAAAGTTCCTCTCTTGAGGAGCAGAAAAGACCTTGATGCTGCATCATCACTTCTCAGCAGTATCTAAAACATCTCTGTGTTACCAACATTTTTTCATACATGAATCCAAATCACTATCCATGCAAGCTGCTGTGAAAAAGTTTAACTGTATCCCAGCCAAAACCAGCATAAGGTCGTATTGGTATCTTGGGTATGTTTGCTGGTGGTACTGATAATCGTCTTAGAAAAACAGAATAATTCAGGGTTTATCTCATGGGTTTTTGCAGTCAACTCCCTTGCTCTCAGCATGGGCAGCTTCAAAGTTATATCAGGCTGATCATGTAAAAATATGCAGACTGCCTTTAAGCAGGAACATCCTAACCATGAAATATAGCTACAGGCCTGTCTGAATACTCTAGGGGTGGAGCTTCCTGGTATAGAGGAGACCCAAGATGAAACTTACTCTTGTGAAGTAGGAGAGAACTAATGGTGGTCGATGGAGTTAAGCTCATTCTATGCCTGTGAAGCTAGCTTCCAGGGAAGAAAATATGCTGGTTTTCAAGTTTTGTAAGGTGGTCATACATAATGACTCACTGAAGTTTTTGTGAAGTTGTGTATGAAAACTTCACAAATCACCTGCACCACAAATTACCTGCAACTGTTAACTGATTCTTTGGGAATGGTACTCAGTGTCAAGACTGTTACAGCCAGAATGTGACATAGTTTTAGAGAAGAAACTACTTTCGACTTTTATGCCAGTTCAGGATAATATTTCAACTCTTGGAAAAGTTTGAAAGCTCTTCATATGCAACTGTGTTCTCCTCTCCATTTTTGGTACCAAAGAGCTCTGTTTTCTACATGCTGTCAGCTTTTAACCTGAGCCTTAAGTATGAGAAAAGTAGTTTCAAGCTCCTGCTCTGAGTGAAGTAAACATTAAGAAGGACTTAACAGCTGGATGTCTCAATACCTGACTTTAAAACACTACAGGGAGGTTTGATCAGAACGGGTGTTATCCATCTTTCAGTATGTGTCCATTAGAATAATGGTTTCTAACCTGAGGGTAAGCACACAGGAGAAAGCACTGAGAAAAGCAAACCCACCACTACTTAGCAATCCGTGTCTTTACTAGAAAAATGTGTAAAAGTCTGCACACTTTAGTTTTAAAAATTCGGATCTTAAAGAATCAGAGTAAGGTCATCCTTCAGTGAGAGCTTGTTTCATTAAAAGTATATCCACTTTAAATATCAAAGCCGTGGTTCTTTAGGTGCTCCTATTGGAATGGATCCTGCTTCCTGTTCCCAAATTCATCTGTTACTCAAGGTCAGTGGGACAAACCTGATAGTGTGTACAGACTAGGGATTGAGAGGCTGGGGAGCTGTGCTGTGGAAAGGGAACTGGGGGTTCTGGTCGATGGCAGGTTGCATATCAGTGAGCAGTGTGCCCTGGCAGCCAGGGAGCATCAGGCACGGCATCACCAGCCACTCAAGGCAGGGGATTGTCCTGCTCTGCTCTGTGCTGGGGCGGCCTCACCTTGGGTATTGTGTGCAATTTTGAGCACCACAATATAAAAAAGATTTTAAGCTATTAGAGAACATCCAAAGGAGGGCCTTGAGGGTGGTGAAGGGTCAGGAGAGGAAGCCTTATAAGAAGCGGCTGAGGTCACTTGGTTTGTTCGGCCTGGAGAAGAGGAGACTGGGGGGACACTTCATCATGTCTTCAACATGATCACAAGGGGAAGTGGATGAGTAAGAACTGATCTCTTTATTCTTGTGACCAGTGACAGGAGTCAAGGAAGTGGCATGAAGCTGAGTTGAGGAAGGTTCAGGTTAAATATCAGGAAAAATTTCCTCATCCAGAGATGGCTGGGCACTGGAACAGGCTATCCAGGGAAATGGTCACAGCACCACCAAGCATGTATGGGTTCAAGGAGCATTTGGACAATACTCTCAGGCACATAATGTGATTCTTGGGGCTATCCAGTGCAGGGCCAGGAGTTGGACTTGATCATAATGGGTGCCTTCCAACTCAGCTTACTCTATGAAGCATGAAGTTTTCAGAGCATGTATTGCTTTCCACCAGCGGATTTTTCAAGACATGTCATGTTGTACTACAAAAGATATTACCTGATAGGATGTATACACCTTCTCAATTCCATTGTGTTTAGCAAAAGCGTACCTTAAGAGGGTTGTGTGCCTTGAGGTCAGTTTATAGTAAAAACAAGAAACTGCTTGTCTAATACCATGAGCTTATACTCACAGCTGTTGGCCAGGAACAGAGCTCTTGTTTGTCCTGAATTTCAATCTACTGTTAGGTTTGCAGTGTCATACCTCTTCTTTCAGAAGTACTTTGGGAATGTCAGGAACCATTGGATGCTACTTTGTGAGGACTGTGTAAGAATTAAACATGAAATGAAAGGTCTGATAAATTCTTGCAGATACCAGCATAATTCAGTGCTCTTGGTCACAGTATGGTCTAGTATGCAAAAAATATTTCCAGATGTGTATGGCTGTAGGTTAATAAGATTCAAATAATTTTCAGAGCAGATACGTTGAATTCAGCTTCTGGAAGTTATCAAGGCGTATATTAAGTTGCAAGTGTATGGCTTCAGGTTTTATCAGTTCTTCATCAGTAAGCTAAGACTGCAAATTAATAAAGTGCATAATTAATATTTCCTTCTGGAACAAATTTTTCTTTATACGGATACTGTATGATTGGGTAATTTCAAAGTAAATCTATACGATAATGTTCACTGTTCTTTCTCTAAGACAAATCTGATCTCAGTTCACAGTCTGCCCAAGAATTAAAATATTTTTCTTCAGCTGTCTTTTAGAAAGTTAGAATCTTCAGTGAAATGCTTAATATATCATTCTGGTTTTAGTTTCTTGGGCTTACCTTTCCACTTTCGCAGAAAACCGCTTGAAGATATTGTCAGATAGATTAGAAAGCAGAATTAATTTGGCTGCAATATTAAATGAACTACTAATAACTTTTGACTTAAAAATAGCCTGTAACCCTAGAGATGATATAGGTTAAATGAACATAAATTAAGTAAATCATAAGGTGAATACAAGTGGAAAGTGAAGGTTGATGCACATTTTTAGTACCATTTAATACAGATTTTGTTGGACAGGCTACATTCAGTAACAGAAAAGGTCCTAACTAATATCATAGGAACATATTTTTGGGATGATTTGCAATAATCAGGAATGCAAATGTTCTTGACCCTGCATTACAAATCATAAATTTAAGAATAGTGTGATGGGAAAATAAGGCACACTAGCCAACAGCACAAATAGCAGAAGAAGTCGTAATACTCACTTCTCAACCCAGCAAAAACAAGATTATTTGACTGTCTATCAAAAGGAGCAGTAGGAATTGTTTCCTGTATCAGTTGGAGGCATTTTGACGTTTAAAAAATTCAAAGCTTCTATTTCATTAACTCAAGGCATGGTCTCTGCCATAAATTAGGGGACAAAAATGGGATTCTCATGGCAAGTTGTAGGTTGCTGTCTGCTTCTGCCTTGCTCTTGCCCATGAATTGGTGCAGGTGCTGCTGGGAGCTCCTGATGCCTCTGCAGCAGCTGCTTGCCCTGTGCAGGTGCCACTTCATGGATGCAGTCTGCAAGAGCATCTTCCCAAGTCTAGGCCATGAATGTCATAGGACCTGCTCTTGTATGTGAGGAAGTGCCCAAGAGCTCAGCCAGAGTAGAACCACCATGTGAACACTGGCCAACAGGTAGTCCCAGGTTTGCAACTCAGTCTGTTTGTAGAGGTTAAAAAGGACAAGGAAGCATGGAAAGTAAGGTTATAGGCAAACTGTAGATGTTAATGTGATGACTTGTCATTTGTCAACCTGTTTGCTGCCAAATTGTGGTGTCATGCTGGTCTCCTCTGACATCTTCTGTATGGACCAGGCCTTGAGCAGAGAAAAGGGGGAGCACCCATTGGCCTATGTGCCCGTTTCCCAGATTATTGACTGTCAGTGGCTATGGAGGTGAAGATGCCCTGTCAGTATGTGATCTCAGCACCACATGTCTTAGAGAGCAATAAATACAGTTTTGTCTTTGATGGAGAGCAGGTCACCCACCTGCAGTGCAGGTTCTCTCCTGTTCTTATGGCATACAGATAATTGTACCAAATTCTCTTGCCATAGAACAAGTTGCTAGTAGGCAAAAATCTGTCTTGATTCCTCTTCTCACATTTTCATTTTATTCTCCTGACTCTTATTTGTGTTCACTTTATTTTGCCCGGAAAATGATGAATTTGAAATGTCTTTCATGTCTCTATTTTATAATATCCTTCACCAAACACAGAACTTCGCAGGCTGGCAGTCATGGTGTAATTTTAAATTACATTCAAGAATGCTGCTGACTGGTTGATATCCAATTTTTTTTAATGTAATCCAGGTGATAAAATTGCCTACTTAATGTTTCAGTGAAATGCTATAAAAATTAGAGAAACTGGATGTTAGGAAGAAATTTCCTTTTCAGACAGTAGTTAGGTACTTTGTTCAGTAGGATTTGTCATTACTTCATACTTGATATATTTGTTACTGACAGCTACCGTATTGAACCTCTTGTTTAATGAAACATGGCCATTCTTCTGCCTGTCCCACCTCTCCAAAAAAGCAAAAGATCCTATTATGCAAACTTCTGTTGGGAAACTGACAAACACCAACTTGAACATGAGCCAGTCTTGGTTACATCGTTTATCACTGGGCATCAGAACAGAGTTTCACTGATTTAGGCTCTTCCGTAACTTCACAGACTTTTCAGAAATAGCTGCTTAATTGGTTGTATGTGCTAAATATTTTACTGTTTTAATGTAAAAATTCCTTTAGAGCTTGTGAAATGTCCCATTTGATTAAAAAAAGTTTTTCTTCTAACCATATTTGTATTCAGCAGAAGGTCAAACACAAGTGTAAGTACCTGAGGACAGTGAAAAAGGCACCTCTGGGAACAGGTGGATGACTTGCTTAGCTTGGTGGCAGAGCTTAAAGAGGAAGTTGGGAGGCTGAGGAGTATCAGGGAGAGTGAAAGAAAACTAGACTGGTGGAGTCACACCCTTCCATCCCTGAGAGAAATGTAGTGGATGGTTATCCTTAGGACAACTGGCCTACTGAGATGGTAGACAGGGTAGGGGAGCAGAATAGATCCCCTGCAATCCAGGAGGAAATAGTGTCTGACTGTGCCACTTAGATGCTCACA
Source organism: Atrichornis clamosus (assembly GCA_013400975.1). Classification (NCBI taxonomy): domain Eukaryota; kingdom Metazoa; phylum Chordata; class Aves; order Passeriformes; family Menuridae; genus Atrichornis; species Atrichornis clamosus. The sequence continues at coordinate 49,720 of WBMZ01005999.1, forward strand.
AGTCTATGGGACCAGATGGAATCCATCTTAAGGTTTTGAGGGAGCTGGTGCAAGAGCTCTCTGAGCTGCTCTTCATCATTAATCATCAGTCCTGATTAACTAGGGAGGTCCCAGATGACTGGAGGTTGGCCAATGTGATGCCCATCCACAAGAAGGGCCAGAAGGAACATCTGGGGAACTACAGGCTTTTCAGCCTGACCTTGGTGTCCAGCAGGGTTATGGAGCACATCTTGAGTGTGATCACCCAGCACAACCAAGCCTTCCAGCCCAGCCACCAGGGGTTTAGGAAAGGCAGATCCTGCCTGACCAACTCCTTCTGTGACCAGATGACCTGCCTAGTGAATGAGGTGGAGGCTGTGGATGTTGTGTATTTGGACTTCAGAAAAGCCTTTGATACTGTCTTCCACAGCATTCTCCTGGAGAAGCTGTCAGCGCAGGGTTTGGGCAGGTGCTCCCTTTGCTGGGCTAAGAACTGGCTGGAGGGCCGGGCCCAGAGAGCGGTGGTGAATGGTGCTGCACGCAGCTGGCGGTCGGTGACTCGTGGGATTCCCCAGGGCTCAGTACTGGGGCCAGTCCTGCTTAATATCTTTACTGATGTGGACGAGGGGATTGAGTTTACCCTCAGTAAGTTCACAGATGACACTAAATTGGTCAGGAGTGTTGATCTGCTGGAGGGTAGGCAGGCTCTGTGATCTGGACAGGCTGGATCCGAGGCCAGTGGTGTGAGGTTGAATAAGGCAAAGTGCTGGTTCCTGCACTTGGATCATGTCAACCCCATGCAGCACTAGAGGATGAGGGAAGAGAGGCTGGAAAGTGGCCCAGGAGAAAAGGACCAGGGGGTGCTGATCAACAGCTGGCTGAACACGAGCCAGAGTGTGGCCAGGTGGCCAAGAAGGCCAGTGGCATCCTGGCCTTTATTAGAAATGGTGTGTGCAGCAGGAGCAGGGCAGTTGTTGTCCCCCTGTACTCAGCACTGGTGGGGTTGCACCTCAAGTCCTGTGTCCAGTTCAGGCCCTTCATTTCAAGAAAGGCATTGATGTGCTGGAGCAAGTCCAGAGAAGGGTAACAGAGCTGGTTAAGGTGTGGAGCACATGTCCTCTGAGGAGCTGCTGAGAAAGCTGAGGCTCTTTAGGCTGGAGAAAAGGAGGCTCAGGGGTTACCTTAACTCTCTCTACCACTACCTGAAAGGAGATTGGCCTCTTCTCCCAGGCAGCTTGTGAGAAGATGAGAGGACATAGCTTCAAGATGTGCCAGAGGAGGTCTAGGTTGAACATAGGAAGAATTTCTTCACAGAAAGAGTGATTGGATATTGGAATGAGCTGTCCAGGGAGGTCACCGTCCCTGGATGTGTTTAAAAAAAGACTGAATTTGGCACTTAGTGCCCTGTGTAGTTGACATGGTGGTATTTGGTCATAGTTTGGACTTGTTCTCAGAGGTCTTTTCCAACCTAATCGATTTGATGATTCGAAGTTTGCATAAAGTCATGAATTGTTGCCGTCCTTAATCACTGGCATGTTAAATAACTGTATGTATAATTGCACTGTATCTTGATGATTGGACTGAGAAGAGTGTGATTCCTTCCAAAACAGGGTAGATAGGTAAAATTCATGAAAACATAGTAATTTCTATTGTGCAGAGTGTCACTATTAGCTGTTTTTCCTCTTCTCCTGATACTTGTGCCCACACACCAAAAGGAGAACTACTATAATGATCTGCTGTCTTTGAACATGCATGTGCTGCATGATTGATTACATTAGTTTTTCAGTTATAATTTCATAAGAAGAAAGGATCTGCTTTGCTTTTTTCATAGAATCAACACAAATATTCTTGAGCAACTAACAGTTATTCTTACATATTGTCCTCTAACAAGTGAAGTGGTAGTGGCTATGAAATTTATTTTATAAAGCTGTTACTAAGAACATTCTTTTCTCATAGGATTGTTTTAAAAACAAAGTAGAAAAAGCCCACATAAATTAGCCTACCAAAATTTTATTTAATTAAGACATTTTAAACAATAATTTATTTCATTGTTAAACTAAATGGTTTCCTTTGTTTTATACAAGAACTTGTGACATATGAAGCAGTCTTACCTCTGGGTCCAAAGTTCTCTTGTCATTTGCCATACCTGAAGTTTTTTGTAAATTGTTCTTTGGATTTGCCTGTCAGCAGAACGCAAGGCTGGGTTAGATGGACTCCATCATGTGGAATAGAACAAGGAAACTTTTCTTGAGAAACAGTGAGGAGAAAGAAGAATAAAAAAGGTTCATCAGTAACTTCAGCTTGATACCCCTGGAAGAGACAGTGTCTTCAGGGCAAATTTTTCTCTCCTTAAAGTTCTTTCAGAGTATTTAGTATCATAACCACAGACTGGAAAAGTAGAAAGTAAGCTTGCCATTTCTCTTAGAAGTTAACTGCTGTCTTCTGTCTGTTACTCAAAGCAAGCTAAGCTCCCACATTTGCTGCCTAAGTGTGCAGTGAGTTAATGACCCTGGTGTGATCTCTTTGGTTTTACTTAACCAAGTGAAAAGAATTGCAGGCATTATTTTGAAGCTATAAACTGTTATACTGAAACTATAAACATTTTTGTGATTTGTATTTAGAGAGTATCAGCAACTATTTGTGCCAATAAAGAATTAAATGCTGCTAATGGTCTAGCACCATGGTCCTTTTCAGCTAAAATTAAGTAAATGCTATTTATTTTGATCCAACTACTGTTCTGGAGCACAGTGGCAAAATGGTGAAAACACTTTACTATGGAAGGAAGGTGTTAATTTGAGTTCTGCTCTGGATTTACATAAAATTAATGCTTCATTCTGTCTGTGAATATTTATCTGGTTGTTTCTTCTGATGAATGAAAGGTGACAAAATTAGGTGATGCTTGACAGATCACCGACTTTTTTGTCTGTGGCTGCAAAAACTGGTGTGCTTTAACTATCAGTCAGTCGGGTTTGGCATGGATTTTTAACCTTCCAGAACTATACCACTGCCTCACCACCTAAACAACGTTTTTTTCTTTATCAGTTGGAATAATCAAAATTGCTCTTTCTTCCAGATCTATTTTCATAACTCATCTCTACTATGAAATTTAGAGATAAGATAGTTATAGCTGTATAGATAGAATTGGAATATTAAAAATGTATTTATAATCCTTATATGAGTTTGTTCCACTTGTTAAACTTGTCAGCATATTTTAGTTTCATTCTTTCTTTTGCAAACTTTTCATCATTGTTTGTCTTATCTCAGCTTGGGGTAGGGGTCTTGCTTTCTGCTGATGTTTAATTGCTTCTAGTGCAAGATGCTTGACTGAATCCTCTGCTTAGTACTGATACATATATAGGTATATGTATATGTATGTATGTTCAAAAAGAATTGAGAATTTCTATAAGATGGACTTTGTAATTAAGCTGTTTCTAAAGCCAAATAATTGTCAAGTGATTTCTAAAATGAGAGATGCTTTTCTTAAAAAGGGGAAGAAAAGGAAAACAAAAAATAAACCAACAGGTGTCAGCAAAGACCATGTAACAAAACATTGGGTCACATCACATCAACAGTATATGCTGAATTCATGACAAATCCCTGTTGTCTTTCATTTAATTATCTCAGAAGATCTTCAGATCCTAGTTGCGATCAGTCAGCTCAAAATCCAGAATATCACAACTGTGTATTAAGTTTGAATTGAATTGCTTTCAGTAGAAAACATGAGAAATCACATAGAGATATGTCAGTTCCATCTTAATGAATTGTTCTCCCACACTATAATCCAAGTGAGGTCTTTTGTGAATTTTTAAAATGCCATTGATTTTGTTTTTCTCGATCTTTCTTTTTTTTTTTTTTTTTCTTTTTTAACTTACAGGGAAGTGAGGCTTTATAAAGTCCATTCAGCTTTTAGGATTTTTTGTTCCAGACTGGTGTTGGTTAGGGTTTATGGTTCTTTCTGTTTGTCCCAGTTCTTAGGTAAGTCTGTATCCAAGCGCAGTATGTCAGAAAGTTCCTTGCATCTCTCATTAGTACGTATTGGCAGGTTTGTCACCTCAGGGTCAAAATAAAGCTCATTCAGCCAAGGCTGTGGCAGCCACAGTAGCAAGCCTCGGGTCAGTCCCACCACTTGAGATTTGCTGCAGGGCAGTCTGTTGGAATTCATTTTGCATTTGTTTCACTGAACATTATTGCTCTTATACTGCAAAGAGGAAAACTTTGTGGGTAGACTACTATATAAGGATTGTTTCCCTCTGTTGCTTATTTTCTGTTTTTGCATTAAAGTGCCTATTAAGAACAAGGAGACAAATCTTATAAAATAAGAAAATCCAGTACTTGTAATGATGTTACTTCTGGTGTTTTGTGCTTGTTTATTTTTAAGATAAGTTGCAAAGTCTCCAACCTGTGTACTCTGCTTTGAAGTTTGTAGAAAATACTAGTAGTGCTGAGGAGCCTAGTCTCTTAGGTTGAATATAAATTATTTGGATATAGAATCCTTTCTATGACCATAGAAGGTCCATATTTGAGAAACCTAGAATCAGGAAAATGTAACTTGTTATGTCAGGTCTGAATTAATAGTTAAAATAATTTCAGAGGTCTGAGAAGCTGATAGTGAATTTCTTGCTGCACTTTATGAAGTTAAGTCTAATATGCTACTTTACAAAAAAAAAGGCAAATGAGTTGACTGTGGTCTATATGTGGATTTCTCAGGTGAACTGGTGATGTTCAGCTGTTACACATTTAAAGTGCAGTTCTGTCACAGAATGGGAGTTGACAAATAAACCTAAGGTTGCCTTAGTCTTGCATCTCTAAAGAAAAATAAAACCTGCATTTTTCTTCACTTCAACTCCAGGTATGGCAATTTATGTCTGAGTGACTTACTGTAGACAGTAGAGATGGTCAGACTTCAGTGATTTCTAAGCTGTTAATGATTTCTAAACTCTTAAATTCACTAATAATTTTAACTATTTTTTCCCTCTTTTTTTTTTTCCTGTAATTTTTTTTCATGTAGGAGTTTAAACTGAGGTTAAAATATAGTTAATTCATAAGGTTAATGAAGGAATAATAAACTACTAATGACACTAATAATGTACCTTTTCATGATATGACTTAGGAAAATCCAAGAAGTCAACCAAGAAGGAAAATGCCATTGCAGCCATGTTTTATTAGCTAAAGTCTACTTAATTTTAAATGTACTGTCTATGTTGTTCTGAAAAATCTAGCCACTCATAAAAACATGCAATGAAAATTATTGCCACTAGGTTATGTTACTCTTTTCTCTCTAATTTACTTTGAGAACTATCTTTAAAAGTGATCTGATAGAGTGTTTAATGAGTGTTTTTTCACAAGCTGGCATCTTTGGAGGCAGAAGCCCCTATCCACTGAGTAGATGTGTCATTGCCAGCACATCTCACTCATGATGGGAAGTAGCCACTCTTAACTTTGAGAGAGTAGTTCTGTCTTCGTTCATGTTGAATCCTTGGAGCAGTGAAAAGTGGTAGCAAGAGTAGTAATGGTGATGATAGCTTTCTGTTTGTGTTTTGAATATCTGTAAATGAGGAATATGATGTCGGAAATCTCAGCTGCATCCAGCTGGATGTGGAGCACGAGAAGAATATATTTAATCCATAGTTTTCTCCGTTTCCTTTTTCTCCCCCCAAATCTGCTACAAGTGTGTAGGAGCAGCCAATGGTGTGGACAACTTGGGTTAACAGCTTGTGCTCCCTCATCCTTTCTCCAAGGTCTTGTAATCCATCCTCTGTAACGTGAGTGGTTGTAATGTCCACTGTTCGCATGCTCTTTATGCTTTGTCATGTCACATGTGCTTTATTCTTTATCATGTGTTAACCAACCATACACTAACCATTTGACAGATGCCAACTAACCAGTGCCACAACCATGTGTTGGCATTCTGGTCATGAGGGATGCGCGAATGGGAGAAGAGGGGGACGTGTAGCATTTGATTGTCTTCTAAAAGACTTTGTGGTTTGCACTAGCCTAAGGGTTCCTCACATCTGTTGTGAATCTGTGACTGTTTGTTGCATGGTAATGATTTCCAGTGACACTTGATGGATGCCAGGTTAGAAATGAAAGGCCACAAATCACATAGGCTTATGCCAATTTTTCAGTATGTTTTTAGCTGAGAGTTTACTCAAGAAAACACTTGTCAAGTTTGAGTAATTTGCTTTGTCTTTTTTCTTTTTTTCCTTCTGCAGCTGGCTTGTTGTTCTGTTTATGTATGTAATCTGCTGTTGGGTAGAGTTATCCATGGTTGTTTTTGATAGTGGAAGCACATTCTGGGGGGGAAAGAAGAGAATTCAGAGTACTTGGATTGTAAAGCACAGCAGGGGAGGGGAACTTGACAAACAAGGCTCAGTGCACTTCACTGAGCTCAGCATGGGTTTGGTGTGGTATGTACTGGAGCAGCTCCTCTGGATTAGGATGTAGGTGTTATTAATCAAGTCACTGAGTTGTGATCTGTTGTCTGTATACCTGGCAATCTCTGTTATGAAAAAGTTCACCAGTGGGTCAGCTACAATTCTGCTCCTCCTCATGTGTGCCATTCTGTCTTTTTGATGGTTTTGATGTGTGGTACAAGGCTTCTTTCAGTGTCTTACAGACTTAAAATGGGGGGATGCTATTATGAACTGAGTTATTTTGGAATTGCCTTCTTGCTTTGTGGGATTTCTTTTTTCATCACTCTTCTCCAGACTCTGTTTAAAGACCTCCAGTGCTTTGTCCTTTGAAGTGTCTCTTTGGTATTTGTCTTCACTTACATTTAGACTTCTGTACCTTCATGATCTTTGTCATTTTAAACATGTTAGTGTCACTGGCTATTAGTCTTTAGTTTCTGTTTTCATGTAGTTCTCTGTGGGTATTGATCTTTTGATCATGTAGTTTCAGGATGGTGTGTTGCAAAGATTTAACAAATTAGGCTGCTAACAAAATTCTTCAGTGCTTTTTGGTAATTGAAAAGAGTCCTGAAGAAAGTCCTCTATATGAACAATACAGTCTTAAAAGTTGTATGAACACGTTGTATGAAGCCAGGACCTTACCAATTAATGTGCGCTACAGTTGTGTGTACCAGAAGTAGGTTTCCACCTGGAGTTTCAGTTTTGCTCTGCAGACTGCATGCAGCATTTTAGTCTTGCTATCATTGTGCAGAATATTTAGCAATGCAAGGGTAAAACCTCAGCTCTGTCATAAGACAATATGCTTCTCTCTGTTCTTTTTGCTGTCCGTCCAAGTAATTGAATTTAATTTCTGTCTGATTAAAATAGTCTATTTTCTGGATCCGTATGAAGGATCACTGGTAATGACATAGGTCTATCCCCCAATTATCCATAAGCCTATTGAACTTTGCAGATGACATATTTGGGGCCACTAGCACTTTGAAAAGGTACTTCTGGCAATATTCACTCTTATATCCAACATGGTTCAAGCCTGACTTGTTTTAGGCTTGTCAGAAGGGCAGTTGTGAGCAATGAAGTTTGGTTTCTCTCCTGAACCATATGTATTAAAGCTCTCAACCTTGTCCTCCATAGATGAAGGAAAACTATAACAAAGAAATGAAAGCAGAGATTAGATACTCATGCTTTTAATATATCCAGGGTAATCTACTGGTTTCACTGCTCAGAATGTTCTACTCAGCTATAGTCCGTGCTCTCATCAGCTTGCCTTCATTCAGGGAATTTTTCTAGTGCAACAAAAGTAAAAAAGCTGTGATACTATTTAGGGCAGAAGTTCCTCAGGCTTATGGAAAGTAGAACACGGGGTCCTCTGCTCACTGGGAGTGAACTGAAGTATAAGCAATGTAGTTTCCTTCCAAAGAAGACCACGTCATTCTAGGAAGAAAGTTTCTTCTATCATGCAGTTTGAGTAACTAAGTAAGTCTGAGTCAAAGCAGTTCTATATAAACAATATCTCACAGTTTCCTTTTCTTTTTGGTGCGTATAGAAAAGGTATTTTAGTAATCAATTTTTTAGAATTACTCATCAGCCATAAAATCAGAAGTAATTAAAAGCATAAAAATCCAAAAGTAAAGTTGAATGTATAGCATTTTCAGTACTTGCAGCCATGTTCCTAGACAGGACAGAATTTTGCTAGATTTTCCTAGGCAGGACAGGATTTTGCCAAGTTTTCCAGACACCTCCATGGTAAGTACAGGAAATCTGGCCATTAGTGGTGTTTTCAAACCTGGAAAATTTTGGACTTTGATGCCACTTCAAGAAATCTTGTGTATCACTTCTCATAATTTAAAACTGATAATGTACCAGCCATTGTTAGCATATCCCTAAACCTGTTGATGTCCTGCAAAATAACCCAAACCCCTCCTGTGGTCTTATATATGTGTATGTATACTGGGGCAGTTCTAGAGGGTTTTTTATGTGAGAGCTTTTTTTATGGCAGTTTTTCCAGAAATCTCTCTGGACCATCCAGGCAACCCAGGTGCTGAGCTGTTTGAGGATGATAATCTCACACTTTGCATGTGAGCCTCCTACCTACTCTATCTTTCTTCATGTTTGCTTTTATTAAAAGCATTCATTAGTTTATGTCTTTGCTATGCCAGAGTGCTCTACTGATTCAACAGACCCATTTTTAAAGCTGATATTGCTATTTGTTATTTTAGAGTAGTGCATAAAGAGTCAGTTAGACTCAGAGCCCCATTGAGACCAGCTGTGGAAAAATGAGTAAAGGTTTATTTCTGCTTTGAAGACATACCGTCTAAATAGATGAGAAAGAATAGGAGAAATAGATACAAACACTTAGCTGCAAAAACGAAAGTGGTGTCTAAAATACATTTTCTGCATAGCAATTTTTTCTCTTGCACGTGTTCTTTTAGTGATTTTGACAGTTCGTAGATGCCTGAATTGAGAGTTAAAAACAAAATTTCTATGTTGGAGGCCATATTATCATTATATTCACTTTAATGTCTGTACATCGGCATTTGAGACTGCAGGAACTTAACTGCCTTACTTGGTGTTACACTGCAGTCGATTTCGGTGAACCATAAGAAGTTTGCCCCTGAAGGTAAAATTACACTGTATGCATGTTCCTAGCATACTGCTTTGGGGATAAACATGTCTTAAATCAACTCATTGCTCACAGCTCAATTCCTTCTCCAAATGTAGTTTCTGTGTAGATAATAATGTTCAGCAGGACTGATTTTCTATAAACCATAAAGTTTTTTTAACATAATTCTGTCAATATATGTATTTGACCAAGATGGAAATATAATCCTAATAAAGATTTGGGAGTTTAGTGAAAGGAAGGGAGGGGCATATACCAACATTTTAAATTAGCTCTCATCAGCACCTCCAGTTTGTTCAAATGAGTTCCAAACATTTGCATATTGTGTTTCTTCACATTTACATAATAAAGGCGTTTGGACTTCATATAAACTTTCTTTGTAATGGTGCATTTGAAAATTTAAGATTGAAGTTCATGATACCCCGACTGCTACTTTCTTGGTTCATAGTGTGTTGTTAAGATGCCATCACTTGGCAGCTTTGTTACAGTGATGTTTCTGTTGCGTCTTAATGTATACTGTGGGTTCACATGAATGTAATTGTGAGCTTGAGGGGTTGGACTGAAGAATACCATCTGGTTTGTACCCAAATATTCCTGGATTAATGTTTTGAGACTTAGATCTTGTCCTGTCTGGAATTTAAATACAGTTCCCTGAGCTTTAAAGAGAAGGCAAGCACCATTTCAGCCTCTTAATGAATCCTTTTTTTTCCTCTTTGTCTTTTTTTTTTTTTTCAAACTCTTACAGCCAGTGAAGTCAAGGCAGTTACTTCCAAACCATTTTTCAGTATCAAATGGACAAAGGGCCTGTTTGTTCCTCAGTTTAATTCCCAAATTAATAATACTAAGAAAGTTCTTATATCTGCATCTCCATTTTTCTTAGAATATATAAGGGTAGAAAAAAAACTCCCTAGATACTAGGACAGACTTTGAAATGTGAACAACTTTGTAAGATTGAGATGGCAAGTCTTTTGTTGCAACTAGGTTGATTTTTTTTTCCTTTTGGTTGCTCTCTGAAATGATAGCTTTTGTTTCAGGTGTGAAATTTCAATTTTATTCCTACATGGAGAAAAGAGACATGAACTTCCCCGTAGTGTGGAATCTGTATGGGGTTTTCTTTTATATAGGAACTTTTGGTCTATGCCTACACTGTTCACTGAGTAGAAATGGCAGGGTAACTTATGCTGAGGGTGAGGACAGATCTGCTCCCCATGTAACTCATGAAGTAAACGTGGAGGGGAGAGGATTTCAGAAGTCTGCTAATGGAAAAAAATGCTTTAAAAGTATTTCTTTACAAAGAGAGTCTTTCTTGTAGCCCTAGGTCTATATTAATTGGTTATAAACCTTAGTTTTGAGGCACCTAATTATTCACACAGCAGTGCATGATGGATTCACAGGTACAGTTACCATTCCATTGTACTGGCAAGCAGCCTTTTCTGTGGAACAGAGAGAATTTTTTGTCTAAAGCTCTGAGCTCTATCATTCATTATATAGTAAAGGATTCAGAGAAATGGCAAAACATATACAAGTGCTTAGAAGTTTAACCAACTAGCCTGTAAGTTGTCTGCCTGCGTATATCATTATGTAAGTGCTTTAGTATGTGGTGGCATTTATATTTTTTTCTTTTCTTCCAGATCATTACCAAATATATTTATGAACTACTGCAGAAGGAATGCCACTTGAAGAAAGTAACTCTTCCAGTAAGTATAATTTATTTTTCCAAAGGCATTGTGTCTTTGCATCTCTACACAGCCTAGCATATTCAGATAAAGACAAGGTGTGCCAGGGCTCTGTGCAGGGCATTGTTTCAGAACACTGCCTTTGCATTTGGCATTTGTGTGCATCTGGAGATGTGGTTCCACCTCACTTCCCATGTGTTTGATTTCTCCAGCTGAGCCTTCCTTACTTACCAGGTACTAGAATTTTCAAAATGTGCTGCTTTTAACAGGAGAACCATAAGCTTTCTGAAAAGTTTGTGAATGTTTTGAGCTCCACAGCTGGATGTCGAGAACAAAAATGTCTTCTCAGGCAGAGGAATACACTCACCTCTGAGTTACAGTAGACTAACTCATTTTTTAAAACATACCTTCTGGGTAACTTGTAATATGTATGTAATGTAAAGGGATTATGTTGTTTAGTGAAACTATTTGATCAACCCTTGGAGGAGATGGAGTGTTCCCCCACATATCAGGAATGTTTATAAATACATGTGATGTGAGATGGTGATGTTCAGGTATTTTTGTATTCTATGCTGGAGAGAACAGGGGAGACTGTAGTGTGACAACAGTGTGTAGGTTTTCCATCATTATGATGGATTCTTATGCTCTATGAAATCTTTTGAATTACTGTTGTTCTCAGCTACTCCTTCATATTCAGCCAAGGAAAACCTGGTTAGGCTAAGGAAGGGAAGGGTCCTTTGCTTTAGCAGTTCTGTAACATTTCACTATTCCCATTTCCATTCCGTAAGTCTTGTTTAGGGAATGTCATGATAACCTGCTCAAACTACCAACAGAATCTCGGAAGGGCTTTTTCAGTGCCTCCTGGTCATGGCAGAAGGAGCTGAGCTCAGAGATTCCTAGCACAGTCGAAGGTCAAGCAGCAGCTCTCCTCCATATTTGCAGCCTGCTTAGCTGACCAATGCCCTGAGAGCCAAGACTGTTTGAGACAGCATTTCCCCACTTCAGATTGCTCTATGTAGGCACACACAGGATTAGGTTCATCGTGACAGTCTGCCTGGTGCAGTGCTAGTCATGATTTCCAACTTCTTTGTACAACTGGTGTTCTTAGTTGGTGAAATTTTGGTCCAAGAAATACTTCCATGTACCAGGCAGATAATGTATCAAAAGACTTCTCAAGCCATGTCACACTCTGTCTGTGAAACCTTGAAGCTGTCGTTTATAAACTTTGAAGTGCCCAAATTTTAAGGCTATAGGGCTTCCTTTGATTCCTAAAAAGGAATATAAGGAGTATGCATATAAGCAAAGCAGTGCTAAAGCTGATGAATGAGCTCCAAAACATAAAGAAACTTGGGATAAGTATTACAACACCTCTATTACCTATGTCACTTGTGTGGGGGCTCATCTGCCTGGCTCTAAGGTTTGAGTTTCTTGCTTGGGAGAGGAATGGCCCTGGCTAGTTCCCACTTTTGAATTAATCTGTGTTTACTTATATTTAGAAATTGTGTAGTAAGCACAGATGCTGTTTGTCAGCAATACATTTAAGCTATTCTCAGATTTATTACTTCTGGCTGCTGTGAATTGTTGTAATTTAATTACATTTTGGAGCAGAGTAAGAACTCAAAAAATATGCAGGTATGTAATTGTAAGCATTGTGGAAAAATTGAAACAAGGTATGAGCACCGTTCTTCAGTAATGGCTATTATGTGTAGCGAGCCCTCACCACAGTGTCAAAAATAGGTTCTGAAGACACATAAAAAAATGAAAAAAATGAAACGTTTGTAGAAGCTGAAAAATCAAAGCTGTCTAAAAGCTAGGTTTAAATCACCACCTACAGAGTCCCAAATAATAACACAAAAAACTCTAGTTTAAACTAGTGAAAGACACTAATAAAAGTAATAGGACAGCTCTTAGGATGAAAATGCAAGAGAGTATAAATGTTGGCAAGTTACATATAAAATCATAGTAAGATCACAAACTCCAAATTTATGGAGCTTGTTACTGTTGTAAAGGCTAATAATAAAAGAGATCTGATAAGACCAATAGATGAACTGCAGCTAAAATGAATGCTGAGGTCAAATAAAAACTAACATGATCATTTCCAATATTACTTGTCCAATTTCAATGGTTAAGTTTTTTTCTTCTAAACAGGATATAATTCTGTGCAACTGTCTGAAATTTGACGTATCAGTAGAGAAGACCTTAGGACAAGTTAATATATTGTACAATAAACAAATTCTGGGATGACATTTTTTTCAAGCCTAGGGTTCTATAAGAAGTCGGATATGAAGCTGCAGAACAACCAATTTGTATTTAACTTACTGTGGAAATCAGCTAATAATAATAATAATAATAATAATAATAATAAT
>WBMZ01005999.1:62780-125280 GCA_013400975.1 Atrichornis clamosus
AATAATAATAATAATAATAGTATATTGGGGGAAATTAGTACCACTTTCTTTTAAAATAAACTACCAGAATTCATTGAAGGAGTCAGAGATCACATGAAGAAGAAAGATCTTGTCAGGGAAAGAGTACATGTATTTCCAGCCAACTGTCAACAAATACTTTTAAAAAGCATAGGGGAAAAGAGTCCCCTTATTAATTAATTGGTTAAAAGGGGAGAAAGGTGTTCATATTTTACAGATGAAGTAATACGTTACTGATGGAGTGCTATTAAGGCCTGCCACAGTTGTAAAAAAAGGAAAAAAGGAATTAATACACGCTAACAAACATTTCTGTTTTTTTTCTAAAATTATTTGGTATGGTTAAACCTAAAGCTGATTATGATGAGTTGGGGAATTATTTCTTGTTGCTGATTAACTGGATGATTAAATGACAGGAGATTCAATTCTGGTAAATATGAAATTATGGGGAAGAGAACTCCCTCTATAAACACAACAGTGGCCTCTGAACGAGCTATTACAACTCAGGAAAGAGCTTGGAGTGATTGTGAGTAGTTCTCTGAGAACATCAGTTAGTGCTCAGTGGCAGTCAAAAACCCTCAAAGCAAATAGGATGTTAGGAATTACGAGATATCAAGAACAAAACAGAAAAACATCGTCATTCCACTCATTATGTGGGCCCTCACGTTAAACACTGCATGAAGTCTGGACACCATATCAAAAAGGATATGAAGAATTAAAAAAAATACAGAGGAGGGTTGCAAGGATGATCACAGGCATGAAATGCTTTTCAGGCAAAGAAAGATTAAACAAAGATTCTTCAGCTTGGAAAATAGATGACTGAGGAAGGAATATGACAAATCTATAAAATCATGAAAGGTGTAGAGAAGATGAATAGGAAATGGATTTTTGCTTTTTCATAATAGAGAACCTAAGGGGCATCAAGTTTAAATTATCAGGCAGGTGATCTCTACTGAAAGAGAGACAGTATTATTTCATATATGTCCCAATTATATTGTGGAAGTCATTGCCACAGAATACTATCAAGGAGAGAGGTATAAATGCATTCAAAAAAACCAGTTGACAATATTAAGGTGGGATAGGTGCCTTGAACTATTGTATATGCATGCCCAGTTATACAAACTCTGGCTTGCAAGGTTCCAAAGTTATTGGTTTTCAAAACGAGGGAAGAATCACTCTATAGCCACTCTGTTCAGTTATGGTTCCACTAAGCAATCTGCCAGTTGTCCGAAACAGGGCCTGGAGACCTTGATCTGGCCAAGATGGTTTATATATATATATACATATATGTATACGATCTTTTCTATTAATATTTTAGAGGTGAATACAAAAATATTTCTTTTTTAGCCTTGTCACAGGTGATCAGAAAGTTGGTGAATTGGCTTTCCTTTTTCTGTCAGCTGATAATGAAGTTGGCAGTGCAGTCATGTTTGAATATTTGATATGTGTTTCAGGACTTGTTAAGGTGGAGTATGCTTTTTTTCATCTTGATTTTAGTAGGGAATGGATATACTATGCTTCAAAGGTTTAGTATGATGACATTTCATGTTCTCTCATCTTCCTTAATTTCAACCTTGTGTGCAAAGTCCAGCTTGCTGTCTTCATTTTGCTATCTCAAGTGGCAGCTTCAGTTTTGGATAGAAAAAATGCGTTAGTTTCTTTTCAGATATGAAAATAAGACCAATTGGCAAATGAGGAGAGCTTACCCATTATTTTATTATGCCAGTGTCTTTGACAAAACAAAATTCTGAGCGTTTTTTTCCTACCCAGGAAGGGAGGCTGAGATTATTTTACGTCTAATAATGTTCAGCATATACTACTGGATTTGAAAATTACAATGATTCAGGGAGAGACCATTCAGTTACTACTTTCAAATTTTGCTTTTTTGCTCCATTGAAGGTTATATTAGGAATATAAAGAAGACTGCAATTTTTTTATCCAGATGAAGTATTTGTATTTTGCTAGTTTTAATGGCATAATCACTGATGGATCTTTGTTCTTCTTTAGCTGTTGAGGACAAATAGACTGTGCTTCTGAATTAAATGCATCTTTAACAGCTTCTAGGAAAGCATCAGATGGAAGTTTAAATAATTAGTAACATGTTGTAGTGGTTTTAAGCCCAGCTGGAAATTAAGCACCATGCAGCCGCTTGTTCAATCCCTCTTTTCCCCACCCCCAACCCCCATGGAATGAGGAGGAGAATCAGAGAAAAACTTGTCAATTGAGATAAGAACAGATGAGTAGTTTCATGCAAAGTAAAATACAGTAAATGATAACAATCATAAAAAGTCACGTGATGCACAGTGCAGTTGCTCACCACCCACTGACAGATGCCAGACCCCCCCTTCCCAAACCCAGATTGCACTTCTGGGTAACTCCCCCCATTTTATATCCTGGGCCTGACATTCTGTGGTGGGGAAATGCCCCTTTGGTCAGTTTGGGCCACCTTTCCCACCTGTGCTTGCTCCTGTTTTCATCTGCATACCTTCTCACTGGCAGAGCATGAGACAAGGAAAAGAAAGTCCTTGACTTGGAATAAACACAATTTAGCAAAAAACCAAAACAGCAGTGTCTTACCAACACCATTCTTACTCTGAAGCCAAAACTGTACCTACTGAGAGGAAATAAACTCTGTCCTAGCTGAAACCAGGACACATGTTTTATTGACAATGGCACTTTGCAGAATCTTCTAAGTTATTAATGCTTTCGTCTTTTACTTCAATAGGTACAAGTTTGTTCAAGAACTATTTTTCATTGAGAAACAAAATAGTCTGTTATCTCCACTGCAAGTTCCTTTTGTCTCTTTTGTTACTCAAGTAAATTTAATAATAATTTGTAAAATTTCCGCCAGTTTTAAGTTTGTTAAGTTACTTGTGGTAATGGTCAAATGTAAATTAGCTGCCTGTAATATTGATCAACAGTTCTCAGTTTACATTTTTGATAGAAAAATTCTAAATCAGCATTTTCAATGTTGTGAAGACTGTAACATGATTGAGTTAGTGAGGTTTATGTTGAAACATATAAAAGAAGACTTTCTCATCTGGTGAGGCAAGTGAGCAGTTTTTTCTCTAAGCTGCTGACCATTCTCACAATCTTTTTGAGTCTTTTCAGTTTCA
This sequence comes from Atrichornis clamosus, assembly GCA_013400975.1. Classification (NCBI taxonomy): domain Eukaryota; kingdom Metazoa; phylum Chordata; class Aves; order Passeriformes; family Menuridae; genus Atrichornis; species Atrichornis clamosus. Next base: position 65,912 of record WBMZ01005999.1, read on the forward strand.
ATTCCACTTATTTGCCATGTTCTTTCTGCCAGTTACAGTTTATACCTGTTTCACTTTGTAGGCTCTAGGCTCTTAATTTTTGTTGTGTTTCTTAACTGGAATAAGAAAAATGGTAGTGGATTTTTTTTGCTTTTTAAGGTTCAGTCTTAAACTTTAAATCTTCCAATATTCAAAGTAAAAGACTCCTGGAGCCTAGTCAGGTCTCATACATTTTGGGTGGGTAATGGCTATTTCTTGATGTGGTGGCATGGATGTCAGTAAGATTTGATTTTACTCTGTATATTGGTAGCAACTGTGCAAAATACTAACTAGTATGCTGCTGAAATACTTTTTAGACTGTTACTACTGTAAAGATGATAACTCATTTGAGACAGAAGTCATATGGAAAAAAGAAATCCCCTGTTTGAAAACCTTAAGGATGTCATAATATCCATAGAGAACTCACAATAGCTGTCTACATTCATAAACCTTAAGGAACTGTTGTGCATTGGGAAAAAAATCCAAGAAAATCCAAGAAAAAGAAAACTAAACAGTAGTTTTAAACAGTAAATTATCAGCATAACTTAGATAGGTTTGACATGCCTAGCTGCAGATTATTGGAAGATTTTTCTTGCCTATTGTGAATAACAATGTTGTATCAAATTGTTAAATTAAACTAAAAAGCATTTTCCTGGATTTACTCAATTTGGATTTAAATAATGGATCAGAAATCAGTGTCCTTGAGCAGGTCCAGAAGAGCAAGTGGCTAATAAATACAAATTATTTTATGCGTCCTCAGTGTATCCAGCATTAAATGGTATTCTATGTTGATCTGTCAATAAAGTAAGGTTGAGCATAGGAGTGACCTTTATGTGCATTCTTTAGTGAAGCTGGATCTAATAAATTGCTACTGTTTGAAGGTAATTAGCTAGACAAAAAATTCCAGATATGGTTAATTTTGGGAAAAGAATGAAGAGGGTTTTTTTATGATCTTGGTAGGTATTTCTGGCTGTTTAACTTATTTGCAGAAGTGGGAACTAGTTATATCTTCTAGTGCATATAATTACTAAGTGCTAGTATTTCCTGTACACGACAAAAAAAATGAGTTTCTAAGTGCTAAAACATACAGCTAAGTTATACATTAGTCTGAAATGCAAAGACACTGTGGTTTTTTCCTAATTACAGTGTTGTAAGTATTCACTTCATGGGTAAAAGTCAATTACACCTTGCCAAGTACTATCTGAGGTTCAGTGTTGGCTGGCTTTTTACCTGATCCATGTTACCTTTTAAGGTATTAGTACTGCTACTTAGGAAGCAGGAGCATGATCTGACTGTAGCCCCAATATAGCACCTATTGTACTTACTCTATTCTAAACGCTTTTCAGAAGAATATATTCTTTACCATATGTTCTATTTTTGCACAAAGTGTGAGAGAAAGTGAGTACATTCCTGGTGCAAAAAGTGCAAACTGAGATGTTACTTCATTTTGGAGCACGGGAATAAGGTCTTCAGTGCTATGGCAAGTATTGAAGAGAGACATGACCATTCTTTTAGGAATTTGTTTTGTTCAAGTATCCTCATTGACTTCATTAAAAAAATACTTGATAGGACTTTCATTAAAGAAAAGTCTGAGGAGTCATGCAGAATTAATTTTTCCTAAAGAAAGGGTAGCTAAGAATACATATCCATATATGAGAAAAAACTAACGTAACCCAAATAGCCATTCCTTCTTTCTCAACATGGGGATCATATCCTGATCTGGTTTTTTTCACTGTTGGAGAACATGTTCCTAGCAGCTGTACAGTTAGGCAGTGGGGGTGGAGGGGTGTGGAGTACAGTAGGATGGGGAGATTTGCCTGTTTTGTTCTTTCTCTTCTATGTATTTATATGGTAGAAAGAGAAGAACGAGTAGACGTGAGGATTTGGTTTTCCCTGATGGTATTTACACCAGCACTGTTCTTTTGTCTTGATACAGGCTTGCTAAACCAAGTGTAAAAACTTCAGTTTGTATTGAACAAAAACTGCTGCTTTACTCTCTTAAAGACAAAATGTGGTATTAGGCTGTGATTACTGAATATCAAAGCTAATTGCTGGTCTCTTCCTACAGCAAAGTAGCTAAGCATTGACCTTGATGCAGGAGGACTCTTAATGAAGCTCTTATTTAGACCCAAATTGGATTTCTCTATTTTTTTTAGGCCTATCCTATTAAATTTATAATAGATAAGTTTACAGTACTGGTTCCTACATGGCTGATTGAGTATTTATGTTGAGGTGGCTGATTTGGAACTCTCTGGGATTTTTGTTGTATTATGTAAGAATTTTACTGTTGCATCAACCGTATCAGAGGTGAGAAATTGCTTGCTCCCTTCCCACCCCCAATTGCTCTTTTATGGACTTTCTTCCTTTCCTGTACCTTTCTGTAAACAACTGATGTTTCAAAGCTTAAGCACACCTTTTACACCTTTTTTTAGTTCTAAGTGCCCCTTGGATTTCTGTTCTAAAATGGGATACATTTTTATGTTTCCAAGTGACATTGCATACTTTGCTTTATTTTTATTTAGCAATGGGCACACATTAGTCCTGGGCACACATGCATTGAAATAGTAGTTAAATGGTGAATGTTTTTATATCAATTTGGTAGATAACTTTATAACTACAGATATTCTTTTAAAGAATTTTATTGATGCATTAAAATGCATATTGTCTGAAATTGCAGGTTGATGCAATTGAGACTGAACCAAAGAGCTTTATCTTTATGAGTGAAGATGCATTAATAAATCCTGACAAGCTGTTGGTACTAATTCATGGTAATGGTGTTGTCCGAGCCGGTCAGTGGGCTAGGAGACTAATAATTAATGAAGATCTGGACAGTGGCACGCAGATACCATATATAAAGAGAGCTATAGAGGTAAGTGAAAGTGCATGGGTGTAAGGTTGTGTGTGCATAAGGATGTGCATGGGTGTACTTGTGTATGAAGAGCTGCAAATCTGTGATGTTTTCATTTTTTTATCAGTGTTATATGCTGTATGATCATTTTATCTGATGGGAATACTTGTTTGGTTTTATTGGAACTTTTTTCTAGTGGAATCAAGTTTCTGTCTTACACTTAAAAAGAGCTAGTTGCATGTCATGTTGTTGTGTCAGGGCTGCCATGTAGTTTAATATAGGAGATATTATGACAAGAGGCCTTAGCAGGTGTTGAGATGCAGTAGAAGGCACTACAGAAATTTCTTACTATTTGAATTGTTTTATGTTTTATTAAATTTGTACATATTCTCGCTCAGTGTCTGCTGTAATGTAATGATAACATGAGCTTTCATGGTAACAGCAGTCTTTTTTACTAGCCTTGTACTGAATTAATTAGAGGCACAGTTTTTCTCAGATTTGCACTAAATTCTGATTCATTCCGATTCACTTATAAATACTTGACAGTAAAAGACATTCACATTTTATTTACACTATTTGGTTATATGTATTTGAGAGGTGGTGGACAGTTTGTGTTACATTTTTGTTGTTATGTTATTGGAACTTTGTAGGTGTAATTCATCACTTGCACCCTGCTACCTAAATGAAACTTCTGTAGTAAACACTGGAAGAACCTATTTAAGACTCATTATTTCTGTTATATATGCCAAGTTAAGCTAATACTCTAATACTCTAAATATTAGAATCTAATACTCTAAATATTAGTGTTGTCACTGTTATTGTTTCTCGTTTTGCTGGATGATTAATTTTTGCAGTTGATGATTAATTTTTGCAGCTGTCTTTAAAGTATTCAGGATTAAAAAATGGCTCCTTTTTTTTTTTTTCTATGAAGCAAAGAAAGAAAACATACAAAAACATTAGGCCAGTAAGTTATTTCTGATTTGTATTAGCCACTATCAAAGCACCAGACTACACGTTGTGATAAAAAGAAACCTAGTCCTGTGAAAGTGAGGCTCATCTTTGTCTAACATTAAGTGTTTTACTCATTTTAAGTCAGGATTCAGAGACAGAACAAAAAAAGTACTTCAGAATTAATGAGTGCAATATGGGTGTATGGTAGGTCCAGTATAGGACCTCCAGTGCTGATTCCAAACCTCTCCCAAGAAACCCAACTGTAGCTACTTCTTTTTGTAGCAGTGCTTGCTTGCTTGCTTGCATTTGTGTTCTTCCGTAGAGATGTAACTGTCTTGGGTAACACGAGAGACTGAGTATTTAACTGGGATACTAACCTGAATTTAACAGATAATTTTTATGAGTGTATTCCTAGTAGAGGAGAGTTATATTTCCTTTTGCTAAATTGTTATTTACTTTGTGCAACAACTGTGGGAGTCAGTTAGAGATCAGGCCTCTTTTCTTTCAAATGGTTATTATACTTAAAACCAGATTATTTATCTCTGCATTTTGAATGTTTCTTAAAAAAAAATACCTCAGGAAAAATGTCCCAATTATTTGATGAGAGAGTATCTTTACAAAAATGTACTCATTAGATCACACTGGGACATCAAACTTTGTATTCTAGAGCTTTTTATTAATATGATTTTTAAATTCATGGTTCTCTTCAGTTCAGTCATTTCAGCTACTGTAAAACCCACTTTCTCTTTTTGTGTGTCTTAAAATTCTGATAAATGTACTGCATGTTTAGGACACATACTATTTGCAATGATTTTTTAAATTCAAAATGAAGAATAGATTGTATTCAATTATGTTCAATCAAATTCAATTATGTAATTAAATGTGTTGTGCTTTTTTTGTATCCTGTAATCACTGATGTGGGAATTGGTTGTATAGCTGATTAGATAAGGCAATATTTTCTGGAAGTTAGACCCCACTGAAAGTATTTAGAATCATTAGGTTATGACTAAAAAGAAAATACAGATAGGTACATGTTGATATCACATCAACTTCAGGCACAGATCGTATAAATTACATTTCTAAATGTAGGAAGTTATGGTGGACTCAGTGTAAGGACTCTGTATAATAAAAATAATAATAAAAATTGCACAAGTTTCTGGGTTTTTGCATGTTCAGTCCTCTAGTTGATTTAGGCACTTCCGTCTCTTACAAAATTAAAATAGCTAGCCTAGACAGTAAGTAGCCTGAATGGCAACTATGCTAACTCCTCATGCAACTTTCTGGTTTGAAGTAAGGAATTATTTTCCTAGATTTTTCTATGTTTCTTCTAAGGAGAGGTCTCATTCTTGAATGAAAGCAGCAGACCTTATCAAAGTGTAGAATTACAGTGCTGATGACTAGAGAACATGGATTTTTTTTCAAATAGACTTACATGAATTTGAAGTGGATAATGGTACCTAGGATTTCAATGTTCCAGTGATCTGTTGTGAGTTTGCAACACATGCAGGCATTGCAGCCAGCTTAAAACATTTGCTGAAGACCAGGTTTTAATTTAAAAAATAAAAATGAAAAATTGCAAAAGTAGTGCTTAAATGTCTTACATTCAGGAACTCATTCAGAAATATCTTCTTTTCTTAATACCAAACAGACAAGCAAAAAACACCTCCTCTAAGTAGGCCAAACCCCATAACTTTTTCTCTACTGCTTCTCTCTGTGCTTCTCTTTTCAGTTCATTTCTTGGAAAAACTGAAAACAGGGATGCAACAGCTGGGGTTATCAGTGAGCAGTGGATTGAGCAGGATGAACTGATACTTCTCTTCTAAGAGGAAGTTAAGGAAGAGTAGAAACTATTTCTCTCTGATACAACACTTTTGAGGAAAAAAGAATTAAGAAATCCCAGTTTTCTCTTCCAACATATGTGGAACAAGGGAGAATGTACAGGCTTAAAAGTTTGTATTTTAAAACTCTAGTATCTTGGGGCTGCTACACTTCATAAAGTAAATATTCAAAGAAAGATATCCTGGTGAGAATTCAAGTAGCTAGAAATGTGTTTTTTCTTTTCATCTGTGCGATTCCTGTAGGTAATGCTTCTGCTTCCATGTTGTATATCAAGTCCTGTTGTGTAGATTCGATCTCTTGTGTAAGAGGTGTTGTGAGTTGTTGACAAGGGTTTATGTGAAGAGGTAACGTTATTGTGTTAATTTGAAAATTCAGACTTGGTAGTGTAAAAGAGATGTTGAAATACGAAGGAAGAGAACAAAAAAGCAGCTAAATAGAGAACAGATTGTAGGAAAAGAAGGAGGGAGAAGATTGTACACAATGTGAGAAATGTGTAAATACATTAAAACAAGACCTATTTTAGAAAAACAAGTATGAAAAAGGTATATCTGATAATAAATCAGCAATACTGTAACTAAAGCTTAATTAAACTAAACTAAATACTTACTAATAAAGGTATTTAAAGGAAAAGAAGCTGGCAATGTCCTGTAAATACAGTATAGAAATATTGTGTAGATTTGTCATTTTGTTGAAATAGAAATTCTCTGTTGAAACATTCTGCAGTGGGAAACACTGATTTTTGACAGAAGCAGTCATCTAGTGTGTGAGAGACTGAAGTTCAGGTCCCTGCCCCGGGAATGAAGGACTATTCCATTTATAATGAGAATTCTGCTCTGAAGATACTCTGCATTTTTATCAAAAAAATAAATGTAAATGATACAAATAAATAAATAAATGTATATTAGAAGAGTAATTTTAATCTGCCTCCTCTGTATTTTGCTTAAATGGCTTCTCCAGATCGGTGCAGTCCGGCTCTTCCCAGATCAGTTATTATTTAGCCATACACTGTAACTGAAGCAGCGCCAGGAAAAGATGGTGAGAGACAGAGGTGAATTCTGCACTTCAGTGATGAGGGCATTTACTTGGGATTCTGAGAATTAAGCATTTACATGCCTGGTTTTGTAATGGTAGTTGAGGGGCTCCCATGCTAGAGGAGGAGAAGCTGAAGGTGATGTACTTACAGAAGAAGTTTGTTCATTGGGGAAAGAGGAGCTCAGCTTCCCTTGGTTGGACATTGTGAAGAATTTTGGGGTGCTATTAGCTTTGATATCTCTCTTCTGGAATCAAGAGGATATCACCTTACTGCAAAAGTACAAAGCAATTGTTGTATGTTTTCTGTGTCTTTGGAAATTCAATGCATTTGTTGCCTAAGATATCTGTGGTCCCAGGGATGCTAATAAAATTCAACCACAGCAATTGCCACTTACTTGATTTTTTAAAAAAATAATTAAAAACCATCCAAGAATTACTGCCTGATTTCAAATTCTGACATTAAGATATCTTAGATACTTGCATTATTATTTATGGGAGAATTAATACTTGACATGTACCTGGAAAATAAGTTCTTCAAAGAACCCGAACAAGTTTTTCAGAAGCAACAGAGCAGCACCTAAAAATCTTGACATTCCATGAATGAACAAAAACCCCAAGGTTTGCATGAGGTGGGTATTAGTTGTGGAACTATGTCTTTAATGACTGATAAAATGGGGTTTTCAGCTTCAGTTTTCTGTTCTGTTTATCTTACTCTTCATTTTTTTTACAATCTCCATTCACTTTGGTCATAGTATTGGATTTATTCACTTTTATTAGTACCATTCATTTGTACAAAACTGTCAGGTTGGCAATATTTACTAAGAATGGGTGAGGGTTATTACTTTTGTCAGCATGCAGTAAGATGCCATTAGTTTTATAAGGCAGTTGAATGGAACAACAAAATCGTTCAGTGTAACAGCAGTAGATTTTCCCACCATAACTTTTACGTGATTTAGTAGTCTTAATGTGTAGTAACTAGTATGATAACACATTATTTTGTATTTTCTCTTTCTACTTTGTAAAAATCAGTCAGTTTCAAGAGTGGATATTTACATATTGTTGCCCAGAAATTACGCTTTATTTAAATTACACTGACAAAAATTCTTGCTAGAAAACTTTTAAATCTCACTTTTAGGCATTGAATATATTGTTAGACAAACATCCTCTTTGTTTTGTGTTACAGTTAATACAAGCTTAACATAGTTTCAATAATATGGGCAAGGGACACTTTCTGGGAAAAAAAAAACAGCTGACATTTCACTGCAATTACAGTTCTGCCACAGAATACTAATATTTATGTGCCTTTTATGTCTTCCAGGTATATTGTTGCAGAAAGGTGTTAAAATACCTCATTTATTTATTAATGGTCAGTTACAGTGCCAGAGCAATCATAATCTTACTTGAATTTTCTAATATGTTGCTGAACCATGGACTTTCACTAAAATGGGCAATAATTTGCTGTATTGTTTTATTTGAAATGCTGCTTTTCTGGCTCTGGTGTATGTGTTTGGCTTATTCATTCTGTTAGACCATAGAGTTACTATTGCTTTTAAAGTCAATTTTAGCAGAGAAAACTTGTGTTCAGAACTCCTACTTTTGGGGTGATTTTACTAAGAAAACTTAAGAAGTGGTTGGATGATCTTTTGATCTTTCTAAAAGCATAAACACAAATCACAGTGTATTACTAAATAATGTGCCATGTATAATTGGTTTACGATTCACCATACTCTGGAAAGAAAATGTTAAAAGCAGTATATTGCATTATTTCAAAAATGCTTTCTGGGGGATTAATAATCTCTCAAATGCTAATCACCAAGCAGATAGAAGAAAAATTTGCATAGTTGAAAGCAATATTAATTGATAACAAAATACATAGTAATACATGATATGCTGTATAGGAGTTAAAATATTAAGTCAGAAATTCAAGAAAAGGTTAAAAGCTTAGACTAATATTGAGCTGACAGGATATATAAGCCCACACCAGCCCCCATGCCAGCAGAGGAAAACAATGAGATGACAGCTCTACTGTTTGGAGAGGGGTTGCTAACGACAGCTTATTCCTTTATGATTTCAACTCTTGACAGAAGACAGGTCTGCTTGTTGCATCATGGCAGATGTATCATTACCTTCTGGCCCTGTCATGACTGAACTGGAAAAAAAAAGCCCCACTTGCAATTCTAAAAATCTCTTTGGAATTTAGTGCATCCTTTCCAAGATACATGTTGCATTGTTCTGTTAATTGTGTGTATTACATTCTTACAGTTTTCAGTGATACATAATTTGATAATGTAGAAATATTTAGAGATTGCTTTGTCTTCTTTTATTCAGCTAGTTGTCATGTTTTAGAGTCCAGTAGCACCTTGTGTTAGTTTACTCTTACTTTGTCACTGACCTGAGGAAAGCACTGTTCAAGGTAAAGATACTTGGATAAATGTGGCTTGAAAATATTTTTTTTCCACCCTAACCATCTCAGCCATTTTATAGTTGGCTAACTATGAGGTTAAGAACATTTAAAATAGTCACCATCATTTTAAGAAAAGGGTTTAAGTTTAAATGGCCTTTTTATCATATGCATATTAGGATTCTTCCTTTCCACACCATGACCCTTCCCCCCCCATTCAACTTGTTGGATACCCAACAGTGACTCTGGAGACTTAAAAAAGAGTAAGAAGGGGTGTGGATTTTTGAAAGTATGTCAAAAGCCTTGGGGTTTGGGTATGATCAGAATTTCAGTAGAGGTTGAGATGAGTTTAAATGCATAGAAGGGGAACATAAAAATCTTGTTTAATTTCTGTCATGTTGTTCTTTTTTTAGTCACTCTGATGTCTTTTTCAAATCTGCTTTTCTCTCAAGCTTTGTGGTACTATATTCAAGATCTGGGCTTTTTCCTCTTTGTATTTCGTTTTAACTGCTGATCTCTTTTCTGTGGTGCTTCTGCCTTTAATATCAGCTGAAGCGGTCTGAATTGCTGAATCAAAGCCGTTTTGGGAGAGAGACAGTGTTTAAGATTGTGCAGGGTGAGATTCTCTGGGTAGAAGGTAACACTTCCTGCAGTTATAATCAATGCACTTGACACTTTCAAAGGCAGGAGAAGCCATGACTTGCTCAGGGGTTAAACTTTTTAAATAACTTCCCTTGGGAAAAATGCCATCAATAAAATGGAATAATTAGTTGAAAATTCTTGAGTAGCCTAGGTTTGAAAAGAAAAGATTAGAGATAGGTCAGGTTTGCACTTCTATTGTATTTTCCCTCCCTTTTGTTTTTCAAACTATGAGCTTTTGTTTAAATGTGTGCAGTATTACAAAATCAATCTGCTTCAAAAGTAATGTCATCTGCTTAAGACAATGCATTAATTTTGTATTGTCTTATTGTCTGTGTAGTCTAATAACTGTAAGAGTGGAGATTAAATCCTATATAAAAATACAGCTTCAGATTTGCTTGCTTTATCATTTCCTACCCCCACGTGTATTCTGAAAATAGTAGTTTTAGGTAACAGAAAACATTTGTGACTTGGAACCTTACTAAATAAGCCTAAGTTTTAATATGCATTATCTAATTTTAAAATTTAAGTCCAAATAGCATTATGTGGACATTCCGTACATATGGTCATTAATTTCTGTAGAGATGAAGAGGTTTACTCTGAAATCAAATCCATTTTGCTTTGCATTAGTTATGTTTGATAATTTCAGATTTTATGAGAAATTTATTGGCATTTTAATGATTTTTTTTGTATCATCATTTTTATTAAAGCAGCTATTTTGAAAGGCAAAGTCTCACTAAAAATAGTGCTTTCATACACAGTGTAGTATATGCCTACTGTACAAAATATCAATAAATAATGCATGAATGGCTTTGGAATAAAAGATTCTTACCATTCATTAATTATTTACTTATTTGAACTTTTTATTTTTCTTAAGGGAAATAAAATCAGAGACAGTACTCTGTAACAGTAACTAAACAAGACTTTAGCAAATACATAACCAGTGTTTTTCAGAAGTACAACATTGTATTTTCTAATAAGTTACATTTAATGAGATCCTTACCACCAGATTCATTTGGTAGAGAGTATTCTGTCATATTGATTTGTTACAAAACTTTAGCAAGAAAGTATAGACTAGTCTCAAGTCCAGCAAGGTACTAATATTTCTGTGTGGTTTTGTGGATCTGCCTGTGGCAAGTTGTCTGTGGGACTATGACTTTTTAATTGCTCTGAAACTGCAGTGGGGCTTCTTCTGTTGTGGTCCAGATCCTCATATTTTAAAATTGTGGTATGTATGTAATTTATAAGATCAATGTGTGAATACAGACTAGTATGATTGTACTTCGAAATGCAGTAATTATTTGTGGCTTGGTTTTTGCTCTATACAGGTCACTTTGTAAGAGTCTTACTTAGAAGAAAATAAAGTTGTAATCCAGTGTTGTTTTGATTCAGAGAATTTTGGTTTGTGGAAGTGTCATAGCTTTGTGGTTATTTATCTCTGAGTACGGTACATATGAGTAACATTTTGTTTTAGCTGATTTGGTGAAGCAGTTGAATCTCTCCTTTCATTGTGGAATCATCCAGTAGAGTTGCAGTAGGGCAGAACCTGAGCTCACACAATGCACCAGTGCCTTTACAGGGTGGTACAATTTAGGATGGAAACTTTGCTGGGTTTTATGTTCATCTGTAATAAACTATGCTTATAAGTATGCTTATCTGATCACAGAATAATGGTTTTCAAATACCTTTCATAGGTTTTTTTTGGCAATATCTTCTTGTCAGTGATTGTGTGAATAGTGGTTTTTGAGAGTGTCACCATAGTAAGTCAAATCATAGAATCCTTAAGATTGGAGAAGACCTCTAAGGTCATTGAGCCCAACTATTAACCCAGCAGTGCCAAGTCTACCATATTCCTAAGCACCACACCTACACATCTTTTAAATGCCTTCAGGAATGGTGATACCACCAGTGTCCTGGGCAGCCTGTGCCAGGGGTTGGCAACCCTTTCTGTGATCAAATTTTTCGCAATATCCAATCTAAACTGTCCCTGGCATAACTTGAGGCCATTTCCTCTCGTCTGATCACTTGTTACCTGAGAGAAGAGACCCATCCTCACCTGACTACAACCTCCTTTCAGGCAGTTGTAGAGAGTGATAAGGTCTCCCCTGAGCTTCCTTTCCTCCAGGCTAAACAACCCAAACTCCCTCAGCTGCTCATCAGACTTGTGCTCCAGATCCTTCTCCAGCTCTGTTGCCCTTGCCTGGACACACTTCAGCACACTGATTTTTTTGAAACATAATTTTACGAGGATTGATCTTTACTTATAAAGATGGCTCTCGTATAATATGGGGTGACCTATTAATTGTTCGTTGGTTGATGTATTAAATCTGAAGTCATTAGCTTCATTTCACTTCGTCAGAAAAATCAGTGGCCAGCACCTTTGTTCTCATTCAGAAGCACATTAATTCAGGAATGAAAAATATGCATGCATTTTTTTCATATCCTTTAAGGAAGTTAACTCACTATCATTTAAAAATACTTAATGCCCATTTAAAAATATTTAAGTTGTCATTTGTCTTTTTTGTTATATGTACACATGGTTAAACTATCACCTAGCTAATCTTAATGCATTATAATCTGTAAATTCTATTCTTTATGAGATATATCATAGAAACAGTATTACGTGTATGTCAGTATAAGTGTGGTATATGTATAAGTTTAATATTACGCTAAATTGCCAGTACTCTGTTGATTTTTTAAATGAATCAGTACTTAAAACACTTAACAATTCAATGGTGAGATAAACACTTCCATATTCATATGGAATGAACTGCATATTTGCATGAAATTATCCTTTATTTACTGTGCATTGAGCTGGAAAATGCTAACTTTAATGCATAGAAATTAAAATAAAAAATTGATATGCTTTCTCCTTAACTACTTTAGTATTGTTCTAATAATGTACATTGCTGCTTCAGGTAATAAGAAAATAGATATGACAAAGACTTTGTTATGCAAATTTGATCAGGATTGTAACCTTTTGAAAATACAAAGATCTTTGGAATGATATATGTCCCTTTTGATCAAAAACTTTTAAAAGTTTAATAATTCTGTTAAAACAAACTAAAACTGTGGGTAATTGTCTTTTTTTTCCTGAAATGAACAAATTATAACATCAAAAAACCTGAGAGTGAGGTATGTAGTAGGTCATTTGCTGCTGCAGGCATTTTCTCTCCCTTCAGGATGTGCTTGTTTAGTTTCTCTCACTTTGTGCCTGTGGCATTCTATGGTGAAATTCAGACATGTTCTTCCCCTTCAAGGAATCTCTAGGGTGGTAGATAACTTATACAAAATTAATAAATGGTGTTGCTTTTTTTATTTTTACCCATCCCAGGCAATTCGTTTTGTGTTCCCTCTTGAGAAGAGTGGAGTTGCACAGGACATGTTTATTAGAAAAATGTGTGCTTTTGCATAGAGTTAAACAGTGAAATTAGACATAATAGAGTGAAATACGTCATTAAGAAAATGGAATTACTCAATTTTCAGTGATTTCTTTAGAGGAAAATATGGAATGATGAAAATCCCTTACATGTTGATTAACCTTTTTAAACCTAGAGTTTTAAACATGTCAAACCACAGGGGATTTTTTTTTAAATTATGGTCTTATGAATTTAGTTTCCTTTCATCTCAGCAACATATGAAGAGTAAACCTGTTTTGAGGCTATTCAGCTGGATGATTATTTTTGGGGAAGACCAGGTGTACCATCTTCCTTATTCACAACCATTTGTTCTAGCATATTGCAGTGCTAATCCTCTTAGGAAAAGGAGAGGAGAGATTGGCACAGATAGCTTAACCTGTTATATTGTGTGCTACATTGCAGCCTCCATCTCTGTCATGCCAAAGGCAGTGAGATTTCAGATTGCTTTGGAGGGTAGAACAGATAATGAAGCTTGGGTGTAAATATATGCTGGTACTTGAGGGAAAACAACTTAATTTTTTTTTTTCCTTGTTTTCCTTTTCTTTTTCCTTTTTGGTAGTGATTAGTTTTAATTGTTCTTTTAGCTGTGAAAGGCAGAGTAAGCACTTAATAATGTAATGGTCTTACACTGTTGCTTGCTTCTGAATTCTTTTCAAAAATCCCAGAAAATGTGACTGTATTAAATATTATCATTTATTGTAAAGTCTTCTTCCTAGAAGTTACCCACTGCCATTTTAAGTTTTCCTTAAGAGCATATATACTTAGCTAATACATAAATATTCTTTTTTCTAAAAATCATTTGAAAAATATAGGCAGAAAATATTAATGGTGCTTCAGTGCACAGGTGATTGAGTTTCTGCTGACCCTCTGTAGCTGAGCCTGTGTTTTGAATCCCAGCTCTTCCTCCAGTGTTGCGAGCAATGTGATTGAGTCTTCTGGAACGACTTCCTGAATGCTGATAACATGAGGCTTCTCCAGGAAGTGCAGAAGCTACTCATGTGTAATATGCACCTTCCATATCACGCATGGTTGAGATCATATACAGGATTTTCAAGACTTGACAGCCCTGGTTCATGAACAGTGATATTTATACTGAATTCAGGACTATCTGAGTGCTAATATTCAACTGATACCAGCTGATGATAAAAGTGATTCTGAGATTCCATTTTAATGATACGATGTTGTTATTGTCAAATATTGAAAATGGTTATTGCTAACAACTGATTAAAACAGCATTTATTAATTAATACCTCACGTTGAATCAAATATTTGCTGTCTTTGATTATATGTGTTAAAAGAATGTCATCAATTTGATCTTTTTTGTTAATAATGGCATTTTTTGGTTTATTCTTTGTATTTATATTCACCATGTTAGATCAGTGTTTCTTCTTGCTCATTTTGAAACAAATCCTTTCTTAAAATAACACAATCCAGATATTTTTGATTCAGATTAATCCCCCTATTCCATACTGTATGTCCTCCTTCTCTACATACGTTGTCCTGTGAGATTTTCTGCACATCTAATTTATTTTTCTAAAAGTAGTTTCATGCAGATATGAAACATTTCAGGACATGAGAGTATTGGAAACTTTAAATAAGAAGTATATGCAACTGACTGAGCTATTCAAATACCTTCCATCTTAGATGAATAAGAAATGCTTTAATGTTGTTCTGGTTGAAATTAAGTCTTTCTCCTAGGGTTATTGGTAGAAAATTTTGAGGGGGAGGTTATTTAGGATTTGACAAGGAATCCAATATAAAAATCATCTATAAGCACCAAAGACAATCAAAATAAGTATTTCCTACTTTGACTTCCTGCCAATTCCATGTAATTATTTTCTTGAAAATGTTATTCTTGTCTCTCCCAAGTCCTTGTGTTTCTCTTTGAGGGGTTATTTTAAAATGTAACCAACAGATTTTTTGCCTTATTTCTGCTTCCTCATGGTAGTGGGTTTAAGGTGTGATCATATTACATTTGCATCTAGGCAAGTATTTCTGTAGCAATTTTTTTTCTCTAGTTCACATTTTCAATTTAAAACTATTGCTTTCTCAAGTGCCACTGCATGTGTATGTGTATGCAGGTATATATATGTATTTGTAAAGATAGGGTGGATCTTGTCTAGTTAGTTGCAGCTTTTCAGTTTTATAAATGATAATATGAGATGTGGAGCATTCAGGCAAAATCATAGTTAATTTCTTATGTCTTTTGGGTTTGGAAGGTTCATGTGACTTTTCCTTTTTTGGAATACTGATTATATTTTACTGTACTGAAAAAGTACTGTTCCATGTTAATGTTTTCTTTTAACCCACTAATTTATGATACACTAAAAAGGAGGTGTATTAACTATTTCTCGAAGATTATAGTGTTTCAAATATCATACAGGTTAACTTGCCTTGTGATTTAGTTTGATATAGCTGTTATATGTTGCTTTTATCCTCTGGATATCCTTATTGAATGACTTTTAAGTAGAGAACTCATAGAAATAGGTAATAATTTTGTAAAACCAAAGATTCTTAGGAATAGCAGTTGACAGTCTTATAAAAGCTGTATAGAACCTGAACAAATATTTTTGCTGTACCCTGTACTTAGTTAAATGAAATGTGTCTATTTCTCCTATATAACAGGGTACTGGATCAATGTCAAAAATGTGATGTATTTACTGTGGTGACATTTAGGGTCTATATTTGTTAAGATACTACTCATAAGCCTCGGGTTTTTAGTGCAGTATGACCACAGAAAAAAAATGGTAATTTTAAGAGAAGACAGCAATTACCAATTTTACAAGTGTCTTGGCAGTCACAAGACAGTTAAGCTAATAGTGACAGTGAAGTGACTCCCTTTAGTTTTTTTGTTGTGAAGCAGATGTTGAGGCACAGCTGTATGTGCTGGTTGTGGCAGTGGACCTAATTTTAACCCTACTATACTCAAACCTTGTGCTTGTAAAAGGTGTGCAGACTATCAACCTTGGGGAGTGGATCCCTGCAAACTGGTGCACGCAGGCAGAGGTGGGGAGAGTTCTTTCCAGAATAATGAAACTAATAATGAATACTGCTCTTTCTGGTAGTATTAAAATCGAGTTCAGCAACAGATCAAATGGAAAGTTTTTCTTGCTGGCAAGACAAGGCTTCAAGCCTTCTAGGAAGGAATAAAAAGGAAGCTCCACAAGGTTGACTGTAAAAAATTTTGATGTGTAGTGAAGATGTTTATATAGTGGTTTGTTTTGGGTTTTTTAATGTTTTGGAATGGACTTTTTGCTTTTCTTGCTTTTTTCCTTTCTATCATGTCTTGCAGTAATTATGATCTGAGCTTTAAGAATGGTATGCCTCTATGGATTAGTAAGTGTATGAAAAATTCTGTGACAGACTTCACATCAGTCCTCGTGCATTTTGTACAAGGTGTGGGGTTGTGTTTTTTAAAATAACTCAATCTTATATCTGTTAAATGTATTTAGTCTGAAAATCAGATTTAGAAGTAATACCAAATATAATCAGTTTAATGAACGTTCAGGTAGCAAAAGAAAGCACTAAGAATTAGAAAGAACAGTATGTAATCAGACTTTGCATTTGTTTCAGGGTGTTCTGGCATGTTGTTTTGTGTGTAAGCCTTTACTGAAGTTTTTATGTAAATACAGTTCTTTTTCAGCTTCATGAGTACTTTCATATACAGTAAAAAACTTATGAATGTATCTTGAATGATGCAGCCTACTTTTCCATGGAGCAGGGAAGGTTGTTGTCTTTGTAGAGTAACTAGTACAGTGTTTATCCACATTCTCAGCTGCTAATTAAATAGTATTAATGTTATCTATTTTAACTAGAATATTTTGTCTTAAGGATGCTTCAGTTTTTAATGATACTGACTGACTTCATAGATTATGAAGTAGCAGTACTTTTCCAAACACTTCTCATTGTAGACATTTTCTCAGCCAGATTTTGAAGTGCATATACATTTTTATTGCTCGCAGCAGAAGGTGTTATTTGTCTGAGAAGTATCTCAGTTCTGCTTCTCTTTAAAAAATGTGTATGTTTGGTGTGTGAATATCTATAAAGTCAGCGTTTTGGATGGAGAATTAAGTTGGAGCATCACTGCTCTTGCCAGAAAGTGACTAGCCAGTTCGTGTAGGCCTAGTCTCTCATACTTTTGTTTCTGGACATTTTAATACTGTTTTAGTAGTAAATCCCTCAAGTTTCTGTCTTCCATTCCCTCTAGCCAGTTTCCTTACTTTTGTTTTGTGCTCTAATATTTGCATCCAAATTACCATCTAGCTTCCCTACTACTCTTGTTTCCTCTCCTCTCGAGTGTGTATTGAATAACTTTCCTCTGCCATGTATTCCTTGGTGCACAGGGGCACATTGATTACACAGCAGTATGGTCTCGCTATTTCTCATCCACAGGTCTAGACCCGAATTTAAGAAGTGCAAACCTTCAACTGCATAGCAACCATTTACTTCATGAAGTCTTTGTACATTTCAGCAGCTGAAATTTTAAGAAATGTCTACTGAGAATTCATACATTTTCAAAAGTTTCTAAGTTAGCCGAATTTCAGTAGAATCTTATGGGAGTAGGAGGCCATCCCAGACAGAATTTAAGCCCCTGATTTATAAAAACGGGTGCACTAGAGTGTTTCATAGCAAAGCTTCCTAGATATTTGTAGACAGGCAAACTATTCTGTTGTGACTTTTTCTTGAATATAGATGAACTGTTTACTGTGAAATTTTCAACATAGTTCAGCCTGAGGCAAAACCAGCAGTAAAATCTAGCTTAAGTTTAGTAAAGTCCTACGTAAGCAGGAAGAAAGTAATTGGCTTTTTGTCAGTCTGAAGTATATAGGCAGATTAATTGATTTCCAGCCATCCCTCACTGCAGTACAAGTGTTTCTGAATCACCAAATTCAGATACCAGCAGCAAGAAATTCTACTTTTAACCATAAAAGTTTTCTGTGAGGTGCTGTACACCTGATGGTTTTTGTTCTCACTGTTTGTTTTTCGATTAGAACGTTATATTAGTTTATGATTAACACAATTGAACTACTTTTATTTGCTATTGTCCAGGTTCTGAATTTAATTAATCTGTTGTAGAAATTTGTTGTGTATTTTCTTACAACTTTTTTTTCCCAGATGTGCATATATCTTGATATTCTGTAGTCTGAGAATTGCTGCAACACCCAAAGGTCTGAGGATAGTAACTAAGCATTAAAACGTGGCAGTAGAAGATGATCACTGAAGTAGCTGGATTATTGAGTGTGAGTTGAGAGTCACTTGTTCTTCAGCTCTGCAGTACCTCATATTTGTGACTTACCATCTGGGACATGCAATGCTTTCACAAATTGATTGCAGTCCCGTTCTTGGATAATCTTAGCTGGGATCATGTAACACGAGGTGTTCAGATTCAGTTCAGACTCACAACTGCTAGATGCTTCCAGGATGTTATCCTGAAATAGTTCAGTGCTGACCTATGTAACTGCAGTTCCCAAAAGAGGATGTCTCTTGTTTGAGGGGCAATTAAAGCTATTACATTAAGTGACTGTGGTGTGCTAATAGCAGGGCAATACAAGCCTCTGGACCCCTCAAGTGTAATGGGATTTACAAACTACTAGCTATCATATGCAGTGTGCTGTGTGGATACTTGCAGAGAAGGAGGTGAGGACATTGTAATAAAGATTAGTAGGAAAGCAGACAGCTTTGTGTAATATCTTGTAGCTATCATGGGATATAAAGAGACATAAGGAATCGGTGTGTGATTAAAGTTGCTTCTCCAGAGGTAAAAATCAGGTTGCTCAAATGAAGGACAAGTTTAAAAAATTCGAAACCAAAGAGTGTATTTTTCACTCATGCGAAAGTGAATGAATGGGCATGGCTGCTATCCCTCGTACGTGAGGAAAAGATAGGAACCCACTTTGTTGTGTGATAGCAGTATAAAACCAGAAGAAAGAGGAGATGATGATGGAAAGTGATAGCACAGCAGAGCCTAGGGAAAAGTCATTGGAGGAGGCCAAGAAATCATTATGTTTCGAGGAAAACTTGTCTGTCCAGATGCAGGGGAAAAAGCAATGTTCTTCCTGTCAATGTAGACAGAAAGAATGTTAGGAAGTGTGGTCCTTGATTGACCAGTCAATACTGAGAACTGTGCTGTCTTCTCAGGTGGCTTGGAGTGTTGCGCCCAATTGCTGGCATTATTTGTTGGAAGGAGCAGGAAGAAAGACAGAGCTCTGGAGAGAGGAAAAGGGAGTTAAGAGAGCTGTGTCCAGTTGGCTGAGTGGCCTGAGCAGACCCTTCAGACATCCTCAGACCCTGCAAGAGATTGCGTTTAGAAGCCTTTGCTGTACTTTGTACTACCTTTTATGGATGACATCCAAACTGTAGATGTTGAAACAACTTTTTGCACTAGCAGAGGTCATAGTGTGCAAATACAAAGTCTACTATTTTTACAGACATTTTAACAATTTATATATTGTGTAGTAATAGGTGCAGGAAAATTAATCCTTTTACACCAGCTATACAAAAAGTCTTTGACAAGACTAAAAATGACACTCCTTTCTCCTGACACCCTGACCAATGTCTTAATGTTGATATTATTTTCAATATACCAGTTTAGTTAAACAAAAACTGTAGGTATTGGTAGGGAAATAATCCTTTTGTTGTTGAGGTTTTTTGCATTTTCCTCTCAGAAATCTGTAGTTCACCCATCAGTAGTGTTATGCAGTTTGCTCTGCCTCACGGTAAAGAACACTGAGTACTAATGATATCTGAAAAGATCAATTTTTCTTTCTTGTTTCTTCTAGTTTAATTAAAGCAGAAGCTTAAATTTCTAAAGTTCATAATGAAAAACAGTATGGAAAAATAAAATTTTCCAGTGTACATCTGAGGAAGGTCATGTGTCCTGGGATATTAATCTTGTAAAGAGACAGAATTGATTAAAAGTAATATTATACTTTTTTGAGTTTCTTTAGGTAAAACTGTGTAATGGCTTTCCATCCCCAAAGAACAACATCATCTTTTTGTCAAGGTGACCCTAAACGTTCAAGGGACACTGAAATGGGTCAGCATTGAAAGTGGAGCAATCCATTTGCAGGTGACTGTCTGCCATTTATGTGAAGTAGGGTAGCTCTGAAATGGTTTGATGATTTGTAATGACCAATTTTGTCGAAGAGTGTACAGTAGGGGAAACAGCAGTACTATTAAAAAGTTACCAAAAACCAGGACTGAAGTTCTGTTTTTCTCAATACACTTTTATATGTGCAGTTTCTGGATATAGGTTTCCTTTAGTTTGTAGCCATTCATTTTTCATGCTTTGATTTCGTTTTTTATAAGTGATGTCTTAAATTTTTATTCCATTGCCCAGTGCTTAGCTAAAGAAGATTTACTTTTTTTCAGAGACATAATATCTTATTCTTGAGAAATCTACTTTTACAGGGAAATGAATAAGACTATGGTGATGTTATATATTTGAGCAAACTGAGAATCAACTGTAAAAAATGAACAGTGGAAAAAAAGAGTCTAGTCCTGCTTTCTTTCATATCCAGCTACAGACTGTTCACTCTATGCAATAGGAAGGTATGCATTTATACTGCTTACTTCTGCATTGCTGTTCGACCTGCATCATGTTAAGTTACTCCTTGAAAATTCCTAGTACTCCTTTGTGAATTAGAGATATTAATAATAACTAATATAACAGTTCTGAGTAACATTTATAGCATGCAGAGATTATAATTTTTTTTTCTTACGCTCAAAGAATTTATCATTTTTAAAAGTTTTACATTCACATTATTGAAAAATAGTTTTTATTGTAAGTAATTCGGGAATAGTTTTTCAGAAAGGAGTTAACAAAAAGAAGAAATTATTACGATAGTGTGATTAGGGCAAGACAAAAAACAAAACAAATAAATGAATATACTTCATGACTATTTTACTGTCTCATTTTTGAAAGGTAAGAGTCTAACCTTTTATCAGTAATGAGAAAAGGAGGCATGCCAACCTAATTTCATCTGTATGCAAGATTGCAATATAACTGGATCTTGCCTTTTTTTTTTTTTAACCATGTCTTTAAGTCATGAGTGGTTACAGACCAGGAGTGCACAGGTGGAACTTGTGTATATTCTTGTAAATACGTGATACACCAATTATGTGCAATATAAACATTATTTTTAGCTCCATCACTTCAGGTTTTTACTTTAACTCTTTGACTTGCCTCCTCCTGTATCACCCATCATAGATGTAAAAACACCTTCTAACAACTTCATTGGTTATAAAACAGTGTTAGTGTATATATATGGTGGATGCTAATACAAAACATTGCAAGTTTTGAGGAAATTTTTTTGATCTTCAAAGTCCATAGACCTGACGTATGGGCGTGTGCAAACCTCTGCTTTCCTTACATTTCTTGAAACACTGGAAGAATATTTCTTCCTGAAAAAAACACCTGACCCTGCAGAAATCTTCACCTTTCAAACCCTGTGCTTTTCTAGCATGTCACTTGTGCCATGCACACAGACCTTTAAAGCTTTGTTTGCCACTGCACAGGCAGAAATCTTACAAAGAGGAACAAATTTGCTGCAGCTGAATGACTCTGGATTTTTTCTCATGTGTTTGTTCACTCAGATTTTACTATTTGTGTTAGTTTGTGTCAATGAAGTATTTAGAGAAGAAAGAGATGTTTCTTTCACCTGACTTGTAAGACATTAGCTCTGAATTTCAGATTAAAAGTTTAAGAAATCCAGTTTCAGTTACTGTGAGCAAGGTTTTCACAAAATGTTAACAGTCGGTCATGTAGTATCTCTTGTGTTTGGTTTATGAACATTTTTACTTAATTCAGCTTCCAAAGTGCTTAAAAACCTGTTTGTGTACCATGACTTTCAGTGCCCTTTTCTTAATGCAAAGGAGAGAGATTGAAGGGTAAAAATCACCAGTGAAGGGACAGTGTTGGACAAAAATCTATAAGCATAATAACGAAAATAAGCCATTGTTCACAAGTTTATGCTGTACTGGTTATTTGCAGGGAGATGTGGATCTTGAGACTCAGTTTTTCGGTGAATGTGCAATTTTATTTGTTTTTTTCTTGTTCATCCATGAGGACCTGGTGATGAATATTCCCAAGTGGCACTGACCTGCATGGTCCTATCTTCCTTTAAGTGAAAGGCTAGAGCTGTTACTGGAATTTCAATGCTTGACAAACCATGTTGCCAGACAGCATTCAGTCTCTTTCGTCTCTTCACAAGTATCTCCTCATTATTTTTAGATCCTCATTGCCTATCTCTGTAGGTTATTAAACTTTTGATGTCAGTTTGTACTCAGTGTATTCATGCAGTTATTCTTAAACTACTTGCCTGTATTAACCATGAGGTTTATGCTAAGATGTATCCTGCATGATGCTTTGTCCTTTTGTTTATATGAATATTTTAGTAAAAATTATTAATCCTTTCCTGAAGGTAAAATGAAGAGGCAAAGTAAAGTAAGCAATTTGTTTGACACTGGAGAACTATCAAAGTCAAAAGCAGATTTCAAATCATTTTGCTCTGTTTAGGTTACTTAAACCAAGTTCCCCCTCTAAATGCTGGTATCTTGCATATTTTATTTGTTTGCAAAATGTAACTGTTTTTAACTTGCTTGTTGTACAGAGGTGAAGACTGTCATTGTATGTGACAGACAAGGCTGCTTTAGCTGTGGTTTTGTCAGAAATTTATTCCATGGTTTTTAGAGTTTATCTCCTAGATTAGCCTCTGTCTCATTGTGCTAAGGATTTATTGTTTAATAGATATTCTAATCTAATCCTAGTAATTATTTGATATAACCAAATTATAAATTTCTTAATATAAAATTTTCTAGTACTGTTCCTATGACTTGTAATTGCCTTTTAGAATTTTTTTAAACCCAAGCTATTCACATTGAAAGGCCTTGCCCACAAGGTCAAACGTGGACGTTCAGTTTTGCTTAGAAATAAGCTTTACTAAACTTTAATGTTGAACTGAAAAATGATGTCTTTGTGTGGGATTAACCTTCCCTTGCGAAGCTGTCTCTGTCCCTGTAGCCTAGGACTGTTCATTGCTGTGGCACTTTCCTGATTTTTCCCTTGAGGAGGGTAGGTTGAGTTGTTCTTCTGTTGATCATTTTGTGTCTGGAGGCCTTTCCCACTCCCCTCAATTTTGTTGTACCACTGAATGGGACTATGGTAATGCTTGGGCTTTGTCTCTCTCTCATTGTCTTTCTGACTAACGGATAGAAATGTCAGGCATAGAGAACAGCCCCAAACTGTGACCTCTATAACATTCCCCTTCAGCTGATTGACGTTCAGGCAGCTGCTGAGAGAAATCCCCACCATTCAGAGGTTGGTGTACTTGCCCAGCGAGTTCCCTGATGTCAATCGTGTTAGCCCAATTGCCGTGTTCTGGGAATGGTGGCTTTGAAACGCTAGATTAAAGATTCTGCACCTGCCAATGATATGGTGCTGCCCCCTTCCCTCCACCACTGTGTCACCTTGAATACTTCTAGGGCTGTTGCGGTGCAGTTACAAAGGCAGCTTTTGTCCCATTAGGATTTCCAAAATGCTTTGTGCCACTACTCTTTTTGCTTAGATTTTTTTTCAGAGTGAGGTGTTTGGTTGGTTGGTTGTTGTTATAAACCCAGCTTAGCCCAAATGTGGTAAGTTGGGGTTTTTTTACAAATATTAGCTTTTGACACTTAGAAAATTAAGCAGCAGCATCAAACTTGTATTAAAATAAATATAGATGATTTCTCTTAGTGCAAATGTGCCAGTAAAAAAATAAGCTGAAAAAGTACTAGCAGTAAAGAGGATAAAGAGTGTATGCATTGCTCAAATTCTTGCTGTACCAAAATAATTTTCTTGCAGTGTGAGGAATTACAAACCTTATCAGGTGAGGGTTAAAATGGTTATTTCTTGATCTAAGTCTTATATTAGCACTTTAAAACTTTATTTGAACATTTGTCTTTATTTGTATCTTCACTGTTGCGATGTAGAATTTACAGAAGGAGCTAATGGATCCTGCTTTTTCTGCGTCTTTTCCCTTGGAGCCCATATCTAGAATAGGAGCATTCAGTACTAAGAAAAAACCTGAGAGGGAACTTTGAAAATTCTTCCCAAAAGTGGTAGTATGCCTTAATTTGCTCTTACGCCTGCACTAATCATGGAGGTTCAGTGCAGCTAACTTGACTCTGGGGATGGCAGTGATACTTTGTCATAAATGTAGGTGATTGCGTATCTGGCCCGAGGATTTTCTGATTTTCCATACTGATCATAATGTTTTCAGTTATTGTAAATTTCATTGCATGTTGGCAATTCTTTGTACAAAATTACTCATAATATTGTGCTTTTAAATTTTCACTGTTAAGTGTTCTTTCTTCTAAAATCTCATAATTGTTGATGAAGTGGAAATTTATGTTATTTTTTGCAAAATATTAGCATACCTCTGCAGTGCAACTACTTGTATGCATATCTATATTTAAGCTAAATAAATGAATCTTAGAATATTCATTCTGTCAACAAGTAAAAGAATGAACTTCTAGCTCAGCAGTGTTTCAAGAGGAATGCTATGTGTAGATTTTCTTTTAGAAGAATAGGTGACTGCTATAAAATCAGTTTTACCTGGCACTGTAGATGTCTTCGGCATCTCTTCAGCAAATATTGGAAAGACTACCCTTGTTTTTCACTTGAGTTTAATATATTTAATAAAAATTGGTTTCTTACAGCATTCTATGCAAGATCAATTTTATTTCAGTGTATTATGTGTGATTTTCTTGACCAAAGAATGGCAGGCTGGCCTTCTCACAGTAGGTGTTAGTCCCTCTGAAATCTTCAGAAAAGTCTTGTTATTCAATGTAAAAAAAGGACATATATCCATGTTTTACATGGATTCTGGTTTTGTGTGTGGTGTTCCTGAGTATATGAGTCTTTGACATTGATTTTCTGATTGCCAATTAGTATTTTGAAAATCAAATGTCACGAAAATGTTAGAAAATATTAGTGGGAATTTTTATTATGTCCCAGAAAATGCAGGTTCCATTCAGGTTAATAGAACTTGTATTTTATAAGGAAAGCTTTCAAGAATGTATCATCTGTTAGAAAACATGTTAGATCAAAATTTCTGAATTTAGACTTGAAATAATTAAAGCCTGGTAATTTTTCAGGTAGATAGTTCGGGTTTTGTGATGCTGATATCGATACAGATACATACTTGATCAGTGAAAAGGCTTCTCTGAAAATAACAGCTTCTTACAAAATTTTAACTTCTTTTGAAAAAGCAAATGGCATTGAGAGTGTATGTCTTGACTGCCTCAACAATAATTGAATCAGGTGTAATCAAATTGTAAGTATCTCTGATGACTACTAGTCATGTAAAACGTAGGGATGCACCTTTTTGACTACCCCATATTGCTCATTGTTACCATTCAGGTGATTCTTGGCAACACTGAACCATCGTTTATCAAATTCCATTCTTTAATAGATGGCTGGCAGTCACTTCAGCTTTTTTTTTTTTAAATGGTTGCATTTAGTAACTAAAATTAGTTCTAGAGAGATGTGTAGAATCTGTCTGTGAAACAGAGTAACGTTTGCATGATACTGCTTTTAGCAAAGCCAAAACAGCTGAAAAGTTCAGTAAAATTTGTCAGAAATGCTGACAAGTCAAACAGACAAAAGACTGTGTACATGACACTGCCATTTGCATCTGGCTACTGTTCAGAGGAGAACCATTTACATTCATCATTTTCCCTTTTTAATGTTTTATATAAACATTCAAGTGAGCATTTTTCTTTTTAAATAGTATCTTACACCTTCAGCAAAATTCAGAAAGAATTTTTATTTCCACATTTTCAGTTTGTTATGTCCCTAACCTAAAACAATCATAAAAATATAGGTGGTGGTTGTCTTTTCTTTTTCCTTGATTTATGTATTTTATGTTTCCTGCCCATAAAGTTCTATGTTTTCCCTTTGAGATGAGATTATTTCTAATAATTAAAAAAGATTAGGTTTTTAAAAATCAATTAGAAGGAATGTATGTTTGCAGTCGCTATAAACAGGTAGTAATATTTGTAGAGCAAATAGCATACAATAATTTGTTACAGTGGCTATCAGTCTTACAAATGTGTAAGCAGATAAAAGGGATTATTGAAATCAAATGTACAGTATCCCTTTAAGTTTATTTAGTACGAGACTTTGTCATTCAGGTTTTGTATTCTGTATAGATGACAAGCCAGATCAGCAGTTGCCATCCTTTGCATTTCACTCACTTGGTGCTGTATGCTTATATAGCTTAAAAATTGCTGCTCTATTCTCTTCCTGGACATCAACTGCTGATTTTACAGCCAATTTACTGTGCAAAAATGGCTCATCTCTTAGAGAAATTCTGAATGGTAGAATGTGTCTGCCTAAAGCCAGAGTTTAGTTGAGCTGATCTGCAGAAATCTCCAAACCTCAAACCAAATGTTGTTAGAGAAATGCTGTAATCAGCAGCCATTTTCAGAGAAAAAGACTGCTCACTGTAAATAAAGTTATGTTTTGTTATAAGTCCATGTAAACAAAAACTAGTAAATATGTTGGATGATTAGGAGCTTTATTCTTCAGGCTTTAAAAGTTGTTTTCTTTTTCTGCAGCTATTTATAATAACTTCCAAATTGAATTTAAAGAATGGTTTGGTGCAGCTTGTGTAAGAAAATGAAAAACCCAAATCTGCCAATTTTGTAGGAGTTTTAAGTAAGGCATGAAGCAGAAATTAGGGAGAGCCCAAAACCAAGGACTAAAATTCTTCTATTCTTCCTCTCTCCTCTATTCCTGTTATTTACTGGATTGCTAATTATATAACACAAATAATACTGGTTGTATGTAAAAATGTTTTGACTTGAAGATGTAGTAGATGAGAAAGGCAAAAAGAGGTATGTGCTAGCAATTTTGAAAAATATTTTGCAAATCCTAGGAGAAAACTACCTGCATAAACGTTACACCGAGGACTGTTTTCAAGTATAGTCAAGAAACTCTGTAGGAAATTTAAAAAAACAATTTGGCAAAACATTCTTGCTTTGATGTTCTCACTTTTGGAGAGAAGGGCTGGATACAAGTTCAAGGAAAAAAGAAAAAAAGCTTGTTCCAGGATGTAAGCTTAACTTTTAACTGATTAGCCACAGTGTGTTCAGAATTGTGTATGTTTGGGTTTCTGATTAACCACTGAATATGAGTATGATGTAATACATAAATGACCGGTAATGTTACAATCGCACATCATATTCTACTATGTTTTTCAAGAAGCCCGTGAAAGGAGGAAGTAGAACTAGCTTCTAATTAGTAAATTAAAAAACCTCTGTTAAGGCAAAGTGTATTAAATAGCAAAGAAAGGAAAATTAAATCTGTAATAGCAGCAAAGTAGTTTTTCATTGGCAATTCCAAGGACACGAAAGAGATGGGACAAACCAGCTTTTCTGTAAGGCAGTGAATAAAGCAGTAAATTCACATCTGTATCAACAGACCAAGGCCAGGGGTATGAGGTTCAATAAGGTGAAGTGCCGGGTCCTGCACTGGCGTCACAACAATCCCATGCAGTGCCACAGGCTGGGAGCTAAGTGCAAGGAAAGCTGCCTGATGGAAGAGGACCTGGGAGTGCAGATGGACAGTGGCTGAACATGAGCCAGATGTGTGAGCAGGTGGCCAGGAAGGCCAATGGCATCCTGGCTGGTATCAGCCATAGTGTGGCCGGCAGGACCAGGGCAGGGATTGTCTCCCTGTATTCGGCAGTGGTGAGGTCACACCCAGAATCCTGGGTTCAGTTTTGGACCCCTCATGACAAGAAAGACACTTAGGTGCTGGAACATGTTGAGAGAAGGGGAACACAAGTCTGATGAGGAGTGGCTGAAGGGTCTGGGGTTGTTTAGCTTGGAGAAGAGGAAGACCTTATCACTCTCTGCAACTGCTTGAGAGGAGGTTGTAGCCAGGTGAGGATTGGTCTCACAGACAACAAGTGATAGAACAAAAGGAAATGACTCAAGTTGTTCTAGGATTGGTTTAGTTTAGATATTAGGAAGAATTTCTTGACTAAAACGGTTATCAGCTGCTGACACAGGATGCCCGTGGCAGTGGTGGAGTCTCTGGAGGGATTTAAAAGATGTGTAGGTGTGGCGCTTTGGGGTATGGTGTTTACTGATGGGTTTGATAGTGCTGGGTTAACAGTTGGACTCAGTATATGGGTCTTTTACAACCTAAATTATTCTATGTTTCTATAAATATAGTTAAAAGGCCAAGTCTTTGTAGTATTTTAAGGAAACCCTGTTAACAAGAAGGTGTACCTATAGCCAATAAGAATAATTTCTCACCTAGTTTGATAAACAATAAATGAATAAAAGAGATCAGCTAGGTGACATTTGGAAGTACTGTTGTGAAGGATCAGAAAAAACCTGAGGAAATAAGAAACGCAGAGGAAAAAGAATAACATGTTGTTATCAGTGAATATTTTAATACTAAATCATGGATCTGGGCAGTATCTATATTTGGTGGCAATGTACCATGCAATGGGAACATTCTAGAGGTGTGATTTTAGGTATGGGTCCAGAGCATGACTGGTGTATATGGCTAGATGCAAATGGTGCAGAAAGTTTAGTGTGGGAGAAAAAGCAGACCTGCCAAGGAATTTGAAGATAAGAATGAAGAGGCCTGTAGATTGACAGGTGAAGATAGTTGCTCCTCTGCCCGTGATCAAAGCTGGTGATGGTCTTCTGTGCTTGGGCTGGCAGAGCTGTACAGAGCATCTGAGCAGGTCAGTCTGGGTAGAACAGCTGCAGATGTGCCTTTTGAGGTTTCGTTTCCTCAGTACCCCAGGCTGCAGCTGCATTCTGCCAGAGGCTGGGTTCAGAGGCCAGGGAATCCAAACTGATGCTACCGTGGAAGCAGTTGCATATTTTATGCTCTAAGTTGACTCAGAATCTGCATATCAGATGGTATTTGTAAGTTAATTGAGCAACTCCACCAGGAGACATGGGGAGAGGAGTTAAAAAAAAGAGAGAGATGACTAGTTAACCTTTAAATCAACACTTATGCAGTGTTTTGAGATGACTTTGGATGCCTGCCTCACAACAGATTGTGCAATAGAAGAATGAGAGCAGTTATTGATGTTTCTGGAAAAAATCCTTTTTTTTTCTTGCAGGTTGAAATACGATTGTTAAAAGCAGCATAAGTTACTTTATGAGATTGCAGAGTGGCTGTTTGATTATTTGAAAATATCAAAGATATTCCTCTCAACTAAATTACAAAATTTAATGGGTAACTGATAATGCTAATTTCTAGAAATAGTATTGTTCTTCTGAAGGGCTCTAAGTTTGTTAAGTAAAATACAGTGACTGCAAGACTATTTACTAATAACACAATAACGTCAGAATTATACATGGATACCTTAAGACAGTTATCAAAAAGCAAATATGAACTGTTTTCCATTTGCACATATGGAAGTAACATAGTTTCCATATTAGGGTGGGATTCTGATAATAATTGAATAATTTTACAAAAAAATAAGAATTCTGATATTTATTTAAGACATTTGAGCCATATGTGGTAATGAACTTGGAAAAGATTAAGCCCCCCCCATTAAAAAGTTCATAATTTTATCAGTAAAATCGTATATTCTTCAAACCTCTGTAAAGTTTTCCTTTACGTGAATGCTTTTTCAAATGCTCTTTTCCCAGTCTTTCATTGTCTGTTGACTTTAGTGTTTTCCCTCACCTTGTTTGTCTTTTATTGTCTCTTGATGTTTTTGCCCTTACCTGGTCTGGAAGGGAGATCTGTGGCTTGATCTCAGGAGGTGAATTGTATGTACAGTCCTGGTGCTGAATGGGGGCCTAGGAAAGGAATTTTTGAAGAATGTGGTTACAAAGGATGATTCTCTCATAATATCGTCAGAAGTAGCAGTGTTGGAAGGAAATAAAGATGGTTTTATTCTTTCTAGTGTCAGCGTTCTGTGTCAGGTTTTTTTTAAGCAGGGGAGTTGGGGTTTTTTGGTTGGTTTTTTTTTTTTTTTAATATAGATAGCTAAGTACATTGTTCCTACATCTTTCAGTCCCATATCTGGGTTTAGGGATTATTTGTATGAAGCCTCTTGCCTTGTCACAGTTATTGTTTGTGATGGTCATTTCTTGATTCTATTAAGACATTCTTACAATCTATATTACTTCTTTTTCTTTATATCTTTGCATTAAGTGTAGTTATGAGTCTGGGCATTTCTTAGAAAGTTTAGTTTTTAGACAATGAAGGATAAGGCACTTAAGCTTGAACTGTGGCCTGCTGGTTTATAAAATATTCGCTGTCTGCATTGGAGGAATAACAGCTTTTGCCTTCAGAATCAGTGAAGATCCACAACCACAGGATACCTGTGTATCTAAAAGGGGCAGCTGGAACTTTTTTTGTGGAAATACACTCCAAAATGGCTTATAGCATTTGACATAAACATTACAGCTGTAATGTAATACTTTTCTCTTAGGTGGCAGTTATTTTTACCTTGATGCTCTCTCTTTAAGAAGCACCTCTACTTTCTTTTCTCTTTTCTTCTCACCATGAACATTTTCATCCCTTTAGACAAATTCAAATGGTGAGTTGTGCTCACAGAGCAAAATTAGCAGCTCAGGTTAAAACTCAGATGAAACCCTCAGCTGAAAATGGTGTAAAGACAGAAACTTGTCTCCAAATAAGCGTCCTGTTCAGGAGAGGTGGCACATGGAATTAATGTCTGGCCTCAGAATTGGTTTATGGCTCTAAAAGCCTGAACCCCACACAGCCTCTTGAAATTTTATCAGATAGTTACTATCAGTTAAGTTCCAAAGTTAAAATTTTATAGTGTATTTTAAAGTTACACAGCTAGGCTCCAAAAAATTCTGCATGAAATCTCATGCTGGTCTCATTCAATTTTATATAACCAGCAGCTTGACTTCAAGAAGTCACTTTCTTTTGATTTATAAGTAGCAGGGTAGTACTTTCATTTAAAATCTCAGTTTTATCAGGTTGCAACTTCACTGCTAGTATTTGTATTATGTATGAAAGTTCAGTGACATTTTTGACAAAGCTTTTCTTCAATTGCTTCAGTTCTCTTTTGTGAGAAGTACAGTAATATTTGTCCTACTTTTGGGTACTCCTCAGTAGTATTCATTTAATAGTGAAAAATAATTACAAAATGTCTGGTGTAGAAAATTAAATTCTAGAGATGCTTATGTAGGGTAGAAACGTGTATTTCTGAAGTTATTTTTATTAACGTTTTACAGCTGCTAGTTTTAGGAACTGAATCACCCTTGATTTTGTTTGTAGTATTTCTGATGTTATCCATATAGTTGGCGTTGCTTAATATTTAACACACAATAAAGAACTGATTGCAAAAATCTGCACTATCAATGGATGCCGTGAGAGGTACCCAGACTTGCCTTGGGAGATTTACCTAAGATTTACCTGAGGTGTATCACATTTCTGCTTGCATTAAATTAGCAAGCAGCTTGTGACGGCAGAGATGAAGAGACACTAGCTCTCTTCTCCCTTCACTCTGGCTGTACCTTCCTCTCAGGTGCTTGCACTGTATCAGATGACTTTGTTCATGCGTGATGGATGCTAAAGCAAGCACAAAGAAGGTGACAGGAGAGCATAGCCAGGAATAGAAATAGAAATTGCATCAGTTTTGACCTCTGCACGGCTGCTGTTGTGGAGGCTGGGGCTCTTTCAGAAGCTCTGCAGAGCGACTACCCAATCAGAATCACCTTCCAGATATTCACTTCTTCCATCGACTGTGCGGGGAACGGTGGGCCGGGCTTCCCTAGATACCTCTCTTGGTAACAGTTTTATTACAGAGACAAAGGGTTGAATGATTGTGAAGATTGAATTGTCTTAATTATGCCACTGTGTGGTCATTCCAGATCTGAAAAAACAATTGAGTGTCTTGTTCTTTTTCAAACTGCAGTTGTTGTTGAGAAGTTTTCAGTCTCCATCAGCACACATCTCACTGTGTAAAAGCTTTTCATGTGTGAAATATATTTAGTATATGTTTTATACATCTGCATTTTTTTTCTTCTTTTTTTTTGATAAGCACTATTACAGACAAATGTTGTGGTTTGGCAGGATCTGGTTTTTGGTAGCAGGGGGGCTGCAAGGGTGGCTTCTGTGAGAATACGTTGGCCCTGCGGGGCATGATGGTGGGGGCTGCAAAGATGGACATGCCGCTAGCCAAATAAAAAGTGGTACTGTCTTTGTGATAACATATTTAAGAAGGAATTCAAAACAATCCTGGTTGTGCAGTTTTAATTCCAGCCAGAGAAGGGAGGAGTCAGTGAGAAGATGTGAGCTGAAAAACCAACATGGAAACACCAAGGTCAGGTTGGAAGGAGATACGGCAGGAGTCGGAGCCGAGGTTCCTCTGCAGCTGGTGGTGAGACCATGGTGAGGCAGGTTGTCCCCCTTTGCAGCCCATGGACGAGCACAGGCGTGTAGGGACCCACCTGCAGACGCTGGAGCAGGGGGATGCTTGGAAAGGACTGCAGCCTGTGTAGGAGTGACCCACACCGCAGCAGTTTGAGGGCCAGTGCTGCCCGTGGGATGGGCTGATGGTGCAGCAGTTCGCAGAAGGCTCTTGCTTGTGAGATGGACTTTCTAAAGGGAGCAGTTCGTGAGGACTGTCTCCCAGAGGGGACCCCACAGACACAGCAGGGGAAAATGACTCCAGTTCTGCAGCAGGAAGAAGCCACAGATGAAGACCTGACCTAAAAAAACAAACCCCCATTCTCTGTCTCCCCACGTCGTTTGAGTAGGAAGGAGTGGGAGGAGGGAGTGGAGAGAAAGAAGGTGTTCTCTAAAAGCTCATTTTACTTCTCATTATCCCTTTTCTGTTAGTTTTAGTTTAATAAATTTACTCTTACATCTCTTAAGTTGAAGCCTCTCTCGAATCCGTGATTGCAAACCTCATGAGCGCTTTGAATTTTTTTATCTCTCCTCTGTCCATCTGTGAGGGGGGAGCAAGCCTGGGTAGTTTCTGGCCTCCGGCCAGGCTCAAACCATAACAACAAATTATAGTAACAACAGAAAAACTGAAAAACAAACCAACATCCAGTAAAAAAGTAAAAATAACTATTAAAGCCCCCTAAAAATACATGAAGTGTACCTCTGCCCAGAAAATGGGTGTCCAGTTTTCACAGAGATTTACTTACTAAGATGCCAAAACCTGTTTAGATACATCAGTAACTTTATAAATACATGTTTATCTTTGGAAAATTGCGTGCACTATTATTATAAGAGGGAATAGTGGAAAGGATCACACAGTGGAAATGTGTGTTAGCTGTATACATTGATCTGATTACTTAATATATGCAGCATTTGATTGTGAAATACTACTTGAAGTAATTTTTGTGCTTAGGTGGGCATATGACAGAAGTTTGTTGTAATCAGAAGATATATAAAAAGGTAAAATAACCTGACTGTTAGAATTCAGTGAGGGGAGGCTTCAAAATGAGGACAGTGCCTCCTGAGATTTCCAGGGGCCCACTTTCTGAGCTTGTCCAGGTCCTTCTGGATGGCATTCCGCTCTTCAAGAGTGCCAATTGTGCCCCTCAGCTTGATGTCATGTGCAAATTTGCTGAGGGTGCACTTGATCCCTTCGTCTGTGCCATTAATGAAGATATAAAATAACACTGGTCCCAATACAGATCCCTGAGGGACAGCACTTGTCACGGATGTCCATCAGGACTCTGAGCCATTGACCAAGACCCTCTGGATGTGACCATCCAGCCACTTTCTCATCCATCAAATAACAATCCACTCATCAAATCTGTCTCTCTCCAATTTAGAGAGAAGGATGTTGTTGGGGACTGTGTCAAAAGCTTTGCAGAAGTCCAGGTAAATGACATCTGTAGCCCATCCTTTGTCCACTGATGTAGTCACCCCATCACAGAAGCCCACTAGGTTGGTCAAACTGGATTTTCCCTTGGTGAAGATGTGCTGGCTCTCTTGAATCACCTCCCTGTCCTCCATGTGCCTTAGCAGAGCTTCTAGGAGGATCTGTTCCATGTTCTTCCCAGGCACAGAGGTGGGGATTGNGGGATTGACCGGTTGGCAGTTCCCAGGGTCCTCCTTCCTACCCTTTTTTAAGATGGGTACAGCGATTCCCCTTTTCCAGTTGCCTGGGACTTGCCCTGGCTGCCGTGACTTTTCAGATATCACAGAGGGTGGATACAGTGACTTGCAGACCAGTTCTTAGGATAGTCTTTAAACTCTGGTTTTGCTTCTAGAGCATCTAATTTGTCTTTAATTCCTCTTTCTTTTGTTCCTTTGTTTGCCTTGATCATTCTTATTGTGTCTCATTTAGTGATACTTTCTCTGTGGATCTCAACACAAATTTGGATGTTGATTTTGTAGGAGACATAACTTAGTGGTCTGTTTCTACAGCACTGTGTACAGACCAGCATTGATTCTTGTGCAGCTTTCCAAGTGTTGCTGAAATGCCCATATTAAATAGCAATTAAGAATTTCTATTTGCTGTCCCTATGGATGTGGCTGTTCCTATAGAAGGATGCTGGAAATACACAGTCCAGGAGAATTTGTGACTGTTTGGGAAAGACCTTTATATTTATGTGCTCTCTGTCTTAGCACTGAGGTGATCCTTGCTTCTGGTTATCCTTTCATCCACAGTGACTGAACACCTTTGTCTTACTGGTGTTTGTCAGTGATTGCAGCCTATCCTGCACTGGATTGCTTTCTAACACTCAGGCAAACCTACCTAAACTTTGCGGGAGGATTATGCTGGTTTGTAAGGGCACTCCGTGTGCCATCTTTTTGCCTCGTTTCCTTGTATGGGAAAATGCAGTTGCACCTCCTATACTCCAGATCTGCCAGGGTGTTGAAAAAAGCCTTGCAGACTCATCTGAAAATCAGAGCAAGCAGTGAACCCTTCTGCTACTTCAAAACCAGTATTTGATACGGACCCAGCCATGTCTGGGGGAGTTTAATGACACCTTTGCACCTGCTTGCAAATAGACACTTGTGTTTTTTGCTTGTATGTAACATTTCTG
Source organism: Atrichornis clamosus (assembly GCA_013400975.1). Taxonomy (NCBI): domain Eukaryota; kingdom Metazoa; phylum Chordata; class Aves; order Passeriformes; family Menuridae; genus Atrichornis; species Atrichornis clamosus. The sequence goes on from WBMZ01005999.1 coordinate 101,073, forward strand.
GGCTGTTGTGTTCAGCAGATAAGCTAGAGGAACCCTGAGCTTACACAATGTCATCATTCGTGTGTTTTTACACCAAGACACTGGTTTAAAATACCAACTTCCAATGTAGAGTTTAGAACAAAAAAGGTGAGCTTAAAATGTGAGGTTTTTGTTTGAAAGCCTAAGTGAAGCAAGATGTTATACTTTCTATCGCCTTGAGATTTCTTCACTTAATCTAGGCTTGTATTTTCCAAAGTCTGAATTTCAAATATATTTGAATGATCGAAAGTGTGAAAATCTGCATAGAACATTTAAAACTAAAGGGCACTCTCAAAAACCAAGCCAAACAAACAAACAAAAATCCGACAAACAAGCCCAAACAAACAAAACCAACCAACCAAAAAACTACCAAAAAACCCCACCAAAATGAATATCCATTCAGAAACTTCTAATTTAGGTAACTTTTAATGTGGGATGTGCATATACTCAAGATATTCAACTTTGCATTCAAAGGCACTCTAAATATTGTTTTTGAGCAGGAAAAATCTAACAAAATATTGCAGAGATAGTATTGCTGTTTAGCACCAAGAAGTAGAATAAATTAAAATTCTCCTCACTGTGTGTCTTGGAGCCTGTTTCACCTGACTCATCAAATGAAAAATTCATCAATTAATCCTCTGACAATAACAATATATACACAAAAATCAATCCAGGATTGATTTTCTGAGCCCAAACATGAAAACTAACCCCTGGCTTGCACATAATGTGAAATTTCTCTTCATTTCAACCTTATTATTATTGAGTATAAAAGCTGAAGTGTTCATAGAATTATTTGTTCTAAGTCAACCGTGAAGGTGGGATTGTTTGAGGAAGGGTGTGTGCACCGTGAAGATGTTCTGAAGCACTATGAGAGTCAGCTAATAAAGTTGTCAGATGCATGTAAGAGCACAGTTGATAGGAGTCTCCCCAGAAGGCAACCGATGGAGAGAGACACTGATCACTGGGATCTGACAGGAGACCACCCAGGGTAGTCAAAGTCTGACACGTACCAGGCAGGATCAATGGTAGGGAAGAGCAGTGAAACGGGAGTATGGAAACTGTCTTGATGGGGGAATGCCAGTGCTTCAGCCAAATGGGTAAATCATGAGGCTGAGGCACATTGCTTCACAGGGATCATAACAAATTCTCAGCAGCAGAAAATGAGATAATAATTTGTCAGATCTCCCGCTTGTAATTCATACTGCCTTTGCAGTGAAAAGGAAAATTGCAGCAAGTTCTGCGTGCATTACGGTGGCTAGTGCATTGCTCTTTCTTTGTTCATATAATCCACTTCTGGGTGTGTAATATATATTGAAACGATGAGAGGTCTTCCCTAGAATGTTAAAATACTAATCTGATGAGAAGTTTAAAGCATCGGTTCATCTATGTTCTGATGTTGCTTCATTTGATATCACATTGATGCTGGGAAGTATTTTTGTACTAGATTATATATCAAAATGCATAAGGTACACAGTAGAAATTCCAGATAAGAAAATCTCTTAGGTCTCTCAAGATAAACAGAGGTTGCTTTTTATTTAAGGTATAAAAGAAAAGTAGCCTACTTCCTGCATTGTGTATATAAGCTTATGGATTTAACTCCTCAGATCATCAGATTAATACTTAAAGCAACCTTACCTCCAATATAAGAAATAGTGATAGCAACTTAATGAATAAGTTCTTGCCTCTAAACGCCCTATGAAGGAAGTAAAAATCCTTTGAGTGAAAGAACTAGGATTTTGTTCTTTGTATCACCTCTGACAGTGAGTCCATGCTTCCGTCCCATATATAAAAACAATATTCAAGCTGTGAAGAACCTAAATGACGTTAGAGTTGAAAATCAACGCACTGCAGTACATGGAAAATAATCAAATAGCAGATGTATTAACTTTTGATGGGTCTTTGTGAATGTGTGTATTCACGGTGCAAAACAATATTAGCATATTTATCAAGTTCTAGATGTGTGAAAGGTGAAAACACACTTTAGGAATACTTGATTGATGTGTATTTCCACAGTCTTAAAACTACAGAAAATTTTGGTAAGAACATAGGCTGCGAGATACTGTGCTGTTATTTTTACTGTCTTAGTTGAATGCTAAGACCATTGTCTTCAGAAATTTTATGTGTGATAGGAACAAAGATTTGTCATGACTGTTTGTCAGCATATTAAATATTCAGATGTATGTGATCACTGTGGCTCCAGTGAGAATAGCAGGACCTATATCTGCTACCATAAAATATTTCTTCCTAAAATATTGCCACAAAGTATGGCTCATTGCAGGAGAATTTGTTTGCTCTTTCAATTTACAATTCTTTTAAGAGTCTTAAAATGTAGACAGTTTCAAAAATTATATTTGTAGGTTTTGCTGTTGTCACATAATTACAGGCTGAAGAAAGTTAGGAGGGAAAATGGTAGTTGGTATACTTAGTTATACTAAAGTTGAGTCTGATTTCTGGTCTTTTGTTTCAGCTGTGTTTCATACATTTTTTTATACATTACAGATTTACATAATCAATCCCTGTGGGAAATGTACTGTTACCAAAGAGTGAGTAATAAAGAGTAACTTGAAAGTAGAGAGCATGTATATATTTCAGAATATAGTTCAATAATTTATTTTTATAATATTTATTTGGATTTACCTTTCTGTTTGCTATGATATTGGTAATGTATATTTTAAATTTTATTAGTGAATTCTTGTATACATTATTTCTAAATATGAGGCTGAAACATAGTATTGATATTTCTAGAAAGCAGAGCAATTTTTTTTTAATGCAGATTAAAAGTAATTTGGTAAAATAATAAAACAATGCCTTTTATCTTTTGAGAGTGTATTTATAGGATATTTTAATTTGTGGATTATTTTAGTAATTTTAAAATATTAGTTTATTAATTATTAATTATAGTTAAGGGGTTCACTTTTTTCCTTAATATATGAATTTCCTCAGTAAATTAGGTGTATATTTTATGGTCATCTACAGATAAATTGACAATATTGCTCAGTCATAGAAGAACCATTATTCAGGCATGATGCAGTGGGACAGATTAAAATTCTTAATTTTCCCTTTTCTTTAAAACATGTTATGAAAGTTTTCTTCTTTGAACAGAAACCTTATACCTTGTTTCCAAACTGGGTATTTTCAGTCCATCTAATCCGTCTGCCACCCCCTGTGCTAATTAATTACTGCTGCAGTTTAAGACCTAACAAGGAAGGTGATCAGCAGGCGGCCGTCCTGGTTGGCAGTGGTGCTGGGAAAGGAGAGCTGGATCAAACAGCAGAGGAGATGCATCACATCAATAGCGCTGCGTTTGCCAGGAGGCTGCCAGGGTTTTCTGGGGTTCCCCATCTTGTAGTGTGGTTGTAGCTGCCTTTTGGAGTAAACTCTTCTAAAAGTTCATGGACACACTTAAGTTCAAGACACACTGAACAGCTGAAGCAGTTTTAATGATTGTAAGGGGTTTTATTTTTTCAAATTCTACTCTTAAAACTAATTATTTATAAATAAGTACTCTGAAGTTTTGCCAATCGTGTGCATATGTGCTTTTTATTATATGCAACTTGAATTATAATTTAAATGAGTGAAATAAATACAGAACATACCTATGGGGTTTTTTTAGACAAAAATTTATGCCTCGTCATATGCAATTACATCAGCATTTTCAGATGCATGTGGTAAACTTAGATGCCAAATCTACATTAAGGTATCTAAATGAAAATACATTACTTCCTGAAATCTCACAACCTTCATAAAAGGCAGCAGATAGTTAGGATCTCTTTACAGGATAGCCATTTTTCATGGAATCACAGAATATGCTGTTGGAAGGGACCCACCAGGGTCATCAAGTCCAACTCTTAGCCCTGCACAGCACCATCGCCAAGAGTCACACCATGTGCCCAAGGGTATTGTCCAAACGCTTCTTGAACAGCTTGGTGCTGTGACCACTTCCCTGGGGAGCCTCTTCTCATATCTCTTCCTGGGGTGCCTGTTCNATCTCTTCCTGCCTGTTCCAGTCACCCTCTGGGTGAAGAACCTGTTCCTCATATCCAACCTAAACCTCTCCTAACACAATTTCAGGCCATTCCTTTAAGTTCTGTCACTGGGCACCACAGAGAAGAGAGCAGTGTCTGCCTCTCCTCCTCCCCTCAGAGGAAGTTGTAACTGCAGTGAGGTCTCCCCTCAGTCTCTGTTTCTCCAGCCTGAACAGACCAAGTGCCCTCATCTGCTCCTCACTCGGTTTCCCCTCAAGGCCCTTCACCATCCTCATGGCCTCCTTTTGACACTCTCTGATGGCTTTAATATCTTTCTTACATTGTAGTGCCCAAAACTGCACATGGGAATCGAGGTGAGACCGCCTCAGTGCAGAGCAGAGCGGAGCAGGACAATCCCCTCCCTGGCCCGGCTGGCGATGCTGGGCCTGATGCACCCCAGGGCACGTTTGGCCCTCCTGGCTGCCAGGGCACTGCTGACTTGTATCCAGCTTGCCATCAGAACTCCCACATCTCTTTCCACAGCACTGCTTTCCAACATCTCATTCCCCAGTCTGACTGTACGTCCAGGGTTGCCCCATCCCAGGTGTAGAATCCGGCACTTTTCCTTGTTGAACTTCATTTGGTTGGTGATTTCCCAGCCCTCTGAGTTGTCAAGGTCTCTCTGCAGGACCTCCCTGCCTTCAAGGGAGTCAAAAGCTCATCCCATTTTTGTATTACCTGCAAACTTGCTTAGTGTTTCTTCCAGTTCTGCACCCAGGTCATTTATGAAGATGTTGAAGAGCACAGGACCAAGGATGGAGCCCTGTAGAACCCCACTGGTGACAGGTCCCCAGTCTGATGTCATTCCATTCACTGTAACCCTTTGTGCCTGACCCATGAGCCACTTGCTCACCCATCCCATGATGAGTTTATCCCACTGTGTGCTGGATGTTTTGTCCAGAAGGATACTGTGAGAGACAGCAGCAAAAGCTTTACTGAAATCCAAAAAGATTACATCAACTGGCTTCCTTTTTGATCAACTGGGTGGGTTACTTTGTCATAAAAGTAAATCAGGTTTGATAAGCAGGGCTTTCCTCTCATGGAGCTGTGCTGGCTGTGACTGATGGCTGTGTTGTGTTTCAGTTGTTTTTCAATACCTCTGAGAATAATCTTCTCCATAACTCTACCAGGCACTGAAGTGAGGATGAAACTATAGGACTGTAGTTTCTGGGATCCTCCTTCTTGCCCTTCTTGAAAACTGGGAGAACATTCGCCAGCTTCAAGTCGGCTGGGATCTCTTCTGATTCCCAAGACCACTCAAAAATCATTGGGAGAGGTTTTGCAATGATGTCAGCTAGCTCTGAGAATTCTTGAATGAACCCCATCAGGTTCTGTAGATTTGTGGGGATCCAGCTGGAGCAGCAGATCCCACACTATTTCAGAGTCTACAGGGAGCTGATCAGTCTCACAGTTGTGGTTCTCCAGCTCAGGGCACTGAGACCCCTTTGTCCCATCATCCGTGTTGAAGACAAAGAATGTGTTAAGCACCTCTGCCTTGCCCCTGTCCCTATTTGTGAGGTTACCAACCTCATCCTGTAATGGGCTGATGTTATTTTTATACTGCCTATTGCCACTAATATATTTGAAAAAAGCTCTTTTAATTGTCCCCCGCAGTTCTGCACAGCTTCAGCTCCAGCTGTGCTTTGGCCACCAAAATGTTCTCTCTGCAGTGGCAAGCAGCATCTCTGTATGCCTCCCATGTCACGTGACCTTGCTTCTGCTGGGCATACACCTTACTTTTTGGCCTTATTTCTAGGAGAAGATTCTTGTTCAGCCAAGCCAGCGTTCTGCCTCACCTGCTTGACTTCCAGCTTTGGGGAATTACTGCTCCTGTGCCCTTAGAAGGTGATGTGTAAAAAGTGACCAGCACTGATGGAACCTAGCACCTGCAAAAACATTTTCCCAGGGCACTTTACTTACTAGTATCCTGAGCAGCCTGAAGTCTGCTTTCCTCATGTCCAGAGTTGAGGTGTTGCTGGCACTTTTCTTCCTGTCAGCAGAGATTTTAAACTCAACTGCTTTGTGGTCACGGTGGCCAGGACAACATATGAAAATAAATGTGTAGGCATCACGTGTAGGGCAATGAATTGGGGAATATCAGGTGCAGTTCGTCTTCTTGGTCTAGTATGTCTTTCTCAAAGCTAGTAAGAAAACTGTGTAGTTTTACCCAGAAGGAAAATGGCTTGTGTGCAGGCAACTTAAAAACATCTAAATAAATTGTTATTGTTAAATTGCACTGTAAAATCTTATTGTTTAGTTAAGCCAAATCTTGCATCTACCTAAAGCAAAGTGCACTGTGCTTTAAAGTTCTGTTTGGGACATGTAGGGGGCTTCTTTCTTAGAGGGACTAAGCTTGTTCTTCTGCCTTGCAAAGGTACATTAAACTCTGTGTTTACTGTTTGAAAACAATTTCTGAAACCAGAGCACCTCCATACAACATTTCTGAGCAGCATTAGCTCTACTTTTCTGATTTTGATTTCAGGACTGAGACCTGAGTTTAGCAAAACATCTTTATGTATAATGTTGAAATGCATCCCAAGTCATTGCCGTGTGGCCAGGTCGACATTCAGAAAACTGTTCATTCATGCCTCTCCTGATGGCCCTCCAGGGGATTTGAGAGCTGACCACAGTACCCACCATCCTGTTATAGAGGGAGAGCTACCACTTTTCCTTGTAAAACTCCTTAAAGATCTAATGATGAAAACCACCATTCAAGCATCTGTTTTTATGAAGGTGATGCTTTAACACGTGTTTTTGCGGCAATGGAAAATTAAGATCATGGTTCAATTTTATCATAGGCTTGCATGTCTGGAAGCAAGTGTGGCCTTAATAATTCAGCCATTTTGAATTCAGTATGGCTGCAACTTGGGCTTTGTTTCAATATGCTTAAATTTCAGTGTATGTTCAGCTGAATGAGAGCTTAGGTGTGCAGATGATGAGTCCAAATGTTGCCATTTACTTCATTATTCCTCATTTAAGAAAAAAATCAAAACATACTTTAGAGGTGCAAAGTTTTCATTGACACTGAGGTGGGAATCGGGGTTCATGGTCATCCACTTTCTTGTTTGGTGTGCATGCTTGTTTTGTTCAGTCTCTAAATGAAAGTTGAGGATTTATGCTGTGTTCTTTTGAGATTTTTTTGTTTAAACAAAAGGTACTGAGACTGTTTGTGTTCTCCTATCTTTGTATCATATTAGAAATCTCAATTGCAATGCAAACCTTGAATTATTCAAAAATTAACCTTCCTAAAAGGATAAAAAGTCTGCAGCAGAGTATCTAATTTCTTTTTCTGGATTGATCTTTTTCATACTAATACGCCATAGTTCCATTTGAATAATAAACTGACATTCACATAGCAAACAGAATGGGAATTCAGAGGTTGGTGTTTTGCAATAGCAGCAGTATAATGGAGAGATACTGCAATCTGTCCTTTCCACTCTTCACTCTGTTATGTGTTGTCTCTGCAGCTGATACGGCCCTGCTCCAGCTTTGGCTATGCAGCTGATAAGGATCTTTGAACAATATATTATTTTAGAACTGTACTTTGCCATGTGGGCCACATTACCTGGATAAAATGCAGTGAGTTTTATAAAAAGATAATTCCATATTCTGTGGCCAGTTGGAATAATAATTCCCTTAGGTTTGTGAGTCTTAGTCTTGTTTTATTTTGATGTAGCTTTTGTATTCTTTCTGAAATAGTTGCTACTACATTTAAGGTTTATATCGCATAGTTGATAAGCTTTGCTGACAAGGGCTTACTTATAATAGCATCTTTGCTTTATTAAAGAGATAGACGTCTTTTTACATGAAAATACATCTTTTTAAAGAGATAAAGATGGTGGGATTTCTGACTAGACGAGCAGCAAGTATAACAGTTTTTATCTTATGTCACTTCTTAACTGCATTAAGGCTTATCTCAGACTGCAATAATAATGTAGTTATAGGGATTTTCCTCTAAGTTTATTAGTAAAATTTGAAATGTGTCTATTTTTGAGAAGATGTAGGCCTGTAAAGCTCAAATTCATAACTGAGGATTTTTGTGTTTCGTAAAAAAATCAAAGACAAATACAGTTGGATGAATATATCCAGCCACATAATTTCTCTATGTGTGGAATTCAGATGTATCTACATGTGTATCAGAATTTATATTCTGTCATTGAAGCTATGATTTTTCATAAGCGTCAAGATCAGTTTTCTCTGTCAGCATCAGGTTGAAGGTTGGGTAGCAGAAAAGAGAAAGGAAGGGAAAAACCACTCAGCAATATTGCTGGAATCATACAGAGATGGACATAACTTTCAAAAGAGGTTGTATTCCTTTCCTATTCTAAGTTAATTTCTCTACTAAATTCTCGTTCTTTAGTCTGGGACTAGTGGCACTTTGCCACTGGATTTTTTATGGCATCAGGGAGAAACTAGGAAATAAAGGGGAACAGTTGGTAGCAAAGATGGTTGTAGAAATGTCAAGGGATACCACCACTTTCAGATTAGTGCTTGCTGTCTGGTTGTACATTTGACGTAATAACATCCCCAGGGAAGTGGATGCCGTGGTCAGGCTTTGAGGAGCAGGGATTACAAAGGCGTGTTTCTGATATAAATAAAAGCATATCTACAGACACTTGATCAAAAAGTAAGAACTCAGCTGAAGTAGAGAATGTTATCATCCATTCAGGTAAATTGCTTCAGAAAAGCCAAAGTACAATAAAAGTCACCAGCTTTCTTCCTCCTCAGCAACACACATAAGCTTTTTCATGAGATTTTATGACGAAAAGGTATAGTCTTCAAAGGCACCCTTCAAAGGCCCCATTTATTTGACGTAGTATAATGTTCATTATCCATTGTTACACTTGTGTAAATCCCCTAAGCCACCTCTCTTCCATGTTCCTCTTGAAGGACACTTCTGATGAGAGCCTTTTACAAGAGAACTGGCCTTGTTGCTTTGTTTAGACTCCTTAGACAAGTTGCCATCGTAATTCAGGGGAATGTTTTCCAAAGAAAAAACATGGAAGTCTTTATTGTATTCTAGTAATTAATTCAGCAATATTCTAACCTATTGAGATTACCATATTTGCCTCCACCATTCCATATACTCAGGCATTCTTTGGTTTGGATTTAACATCTGGGTATTTCTAACGCACATGAAGTACCTGAAAAGCTGCAGTAGAGTCTTGCTTCTGTAGGTTACCACCTTTCAACACCTCTACATCACAGGGAATATTCACAAATTTGAGGATGCCAATGGTAGTTTATGTACCAGCAATGGTCTTATTTGTCAGTCGGTGTGGACTACCCACTTCTTTTCCTCTCGGCTGGAATTCCTTACGAGCTAAGAAATAATCTCTTAACAGCACATGAGATGAGAGTGCTCACAGGAACTTTGATCAGCTCCTGCCTGCCAAAAGACAGACAGGCTTTGCTACCTTCAGTTATTGACGAGGGCTTGATCCCAGTATTAGTGGTGTACATGTGTCTGCAGTTGCTAGGTAAGTGTTGTGCATGTATGTGACATCATTTCTCAGACATTCTGTGTGGGTTGATAGCTGATGTCTTCTGTACATTTCATCCAAGCATTCCGTCAAAACAGTGATAGATCTTGTGAGTTTCTGGAGGTTCTTGGGAATGGTAGCTAAACACAGAAGACATATGAAAGCATTTTCCCTTCTTGATGCTTGGCAGCCTAAGTTGATCTCAAGGATGAGCTCAGAGTTTAATCTGAATCAGTTATTTAACTTACTGGTATTCATTCCAAAGCCCCTTCTATTGTCAATCTTGTTTGTGGACTCTAGCACTGTTACCTAGGAAAGAGACAACCCTTCATACCCTCCCCAGCTCTCTGAGAGTCTAGTTTGATTATTGAAATGCTAAGTTGCCTGGTGAGAGAGAGTCTTTAAATGAATTGTGCAGTGAGTTATGCATTGTGTCTCCCATCTGTTATGAGTTTGAAGGTGAACCTTTCCATCCAAACATAAGGCATACTCCAGTACATTGTCTTTGGCTTTCTTCAGAAACAGGCCAAAATGGGAAGTCTGCAAAGCATGAAGAAAAGCAAGCTGCAGACTTCTATGAAATGTTGTGCCTGTGCTAGGAGGGCTACTTCTGATACCAAGTTCAGGCTAGCAAGTAAGTGTTTGAGTGGTACGGATGTTGCCCAGAGGTGGTTGCCAGCTACACTGGAATTTGTACTAATCTGTGCACAAAGTAGAGAAGTTGCATGCTACAGCTGTGGTTCTTCAAGACGTTAAAAGGACGGCAGTCAACAAAACAGCCCTTCTCCTGTGCCTTTCCAAAATGAGTGTTGAAATGTGAAGAGTCAAGAGAGGGATCTTTCCTTTCCTAGCATCACAGAGGAGGACAAGGAGGCCTAAAGCATCTGTACAGCAGTGATATATGTCACCATTCAAAGGGTATGGGACTTTCAGTATATGCAGACATACAGCAAAGCTCATCCTGACTGAGGTGCTTTGGAAGGCATTGTGAAACAGCTTCACAGTTCACGCAGGAGATTGTCCTTTCTCTTTTCTCTTTTCTCTCTTCTCTTTTTTCTCTCTTCTCTCTTCTCTTTTCCCTTTTCCCTTTTTTCTCTTTTCTCTCTTTTCTCTCTTCTCCCTTTTCTCTCTTCTCCCTTTTCTCTCTTCTCCCTTCTCCCTTCGCCTCCTCCACAAACTCATTTCATTGCTTGTTTTTAAGAAACTGCTTTCTTGAGCCTGTCTGCTCACTTAATATTCAGTGTCTTTAAATTGGTGCTTTTTATTAGTCTACACAGAACTTACTTAACCATTATAAAGTGTTTATAAGAATTCAGGAAGTTAATATGTTACTTCATTAGTTTCTGGTCTGCTAATGTGGAACGAAAACAGTAGAGAAAATTGGTGTTCAGTACAATAAAATGTATTAGTGTTAGGTGCTAGACATGTGACTAGAACTTCATGGTATTGCCCAAATATTTTTTCCTCTTGCAGCACCCTAAATAGCAATTTTTTTTGTGTTGTCACTAGCTCACTCTTCAGAAAAGCATGATGAGGGAACCATTACCTGCCCAAAAGGGTTTCCAGTCAAAGCTTCATAAACAGAAGAGATAAATATTATTTATTCTCCTTTCACAGCTACGGATATTGAGACACAATAGGCTTGCAACCTGATGGAAATACAGATGCTAATTCAGTAGCACAGCTGGTTTACAATTGAGGTTTTTGTTTTTTATAGTTCTGTGCATAAGCCATTTGACCGTGCTTATTTTCCTGTATCTTTCAGTAGGCAATATTTTAAGACAGCCTATTTCTAAACTACTTACCAGTAGCTCATGCATCTTAATGCTTTTCCTGAAGCAGCTGATTATATTAACTGCACTAAGAACATCTGTAATAAAAAAACCCTGCTGTTTCCTGAGCCATTCAGTCTAAATTGTTAGTGCTCTGACTGTGGGTAAAAATGAGTGGAATATAATGTGAATATTGCAATATTCAAATATAAGTGTATTCTGACATTTTATTGTACTTTAAAATTAAAGTATCAACTACTGGTTTTGCTTATAATTTTAATTACAACAGTTACATCTTAGACTCAAATTTCATCTATTACTTGGCTGTTTTGCTGAATGGTTGAAAAAAGCTGTCCAAATGGCTAAATTTCTCTTGACTGCTTTTACCTGATAGAATTGTGCAGTTGCTCTGTAACTCACTACAGCAGTATGCCTCTCTTCCAAACTGAAATGATATGAAAAATTTAGTTATATATCACACTTAGTTTTCTTTTAAGTGGCATTATTGGCCTCACTAATAGTGTGACTAACCTCATAATCTTCTGTCTCTTTCCCCCAGGAAACATGACTCTGTTCTTCCCCATTTAATTTGGTGCCAGACCGTGTAGTCTTTCTTTTAAGTTCTTCTTTATCACAGTGTTGTAGTATGGGGGATCTCTCCAGATTATTTCAATCTCTCTTCATATGTAAAGATAATGGTAACATCCACAATGGGAAACAGTAATGGTAAGAAAGCACACAGCTTGGTGTTTCCTTTTTTTTTTCCCTCCCAACTTCAACCATGGTCTTTCCTCTGAAAGACTGAAAACCATGGAGCTTATCAAAATAACTTACCTCCCTGGCTATTGATTGTCTCCTTTAATAGTCCGTTAGAATTAAATGGAGAAAATACATTTTAGATCTTTTGGTCTGCCTCCCTGCTAGTCCAGCATTGTTCCCTTCATTATGCCACTGAGTGTTCCTTCTAGTTTGTTGAGAAATTATTCCACAATTTCAGTGTCAGAAAGATTTTCCAGACATGAAGCATTCATTTTCCCTTTTTTTCATTTAATCTGACTACTCGTAGTCATATTTTCCTAGCATTTCAATATTTCTATTTCTTGCCACGTACTTAGATTTTACAAGCTTTCCTGCGTGTCTAGCTTTTTAGTAGTACCATAGCTGAGGCTAAGTTATGCTGGTATTCAGTATTTAAGTTTTTTGTGTGTGTTTTTCTTCTAACCCTCTGTTATTTCCGTATCTTATTGAAATGATATTGAAAATGATAGGGAAAATTGCAGACCTGAGTTTAAGAAAAGCCTGTAACCTGTGATTTCCTAATCATTTTTTATTCCTCACTTCTACCATTGTTATTCTGCAAACGTGTGCTATTCTTGAGCAAACTTAATATAAGTTTAGCAAGTGATATAATCTCAAGGTCACTTATTGCCTTTTACATTTGTTTCTCTTATTACACATATGGTCTTTGAACTGTTTTCCCTGTTTTATTCAGTGTCATTTTCACGATGATAATACAGTCTTTTTTTACGTTTTTCTACATAGAGATCTGAATCTGAAAGCATTGTAGATTCTTTTCTACCATTTGTCTGCTCTTGTCAGTATTTACATCTATGGACAATTCAGGATTTTACATTGTTGATTCTGTTAATATGATCATTAACTTCTTTCAGTTTGTAACAACAGTAAATCATGACTTTGTTGACAAATTCATTTTTTACAGTATGGTATTGTAAGATGTTGTCTATACTGAAATTCAGCTGAGGAATTTTTTCCCCCACATATCTTGTATTTATTTGTTTGTTATTTTTCATAAATCTACTGCACACTTTATTATTATTATAATATTCCACTTCTCCCCCAGCTGGAAGCTTCAGATCATGTTGAAAGTGGTTCACCACAGATTTGTGAGTAGTATGGTACCTTGGTGGTGCTGAGATACTTAAACTGAGTCAGTTATTTTCTAAGTGCTTTTCTAAGCGAGTTCTTCTTGACTTAATTTCCTCAAAGCTGAGTCTCCCATCACAGAACACAAATTCCCAAGCAAGTGTTGTCCATCCTTCACAAAGAGTTATCTTCCAACAAATACTTGCCAGCAGCTAAAGATCTCCAAGAAGAAGTCTGCCCACGTTAAAGGACTTTTCAGGCATCTTTTCACATCACTCATACTGGGTGTCTCTGTTCTCAGATTGTAAGCTTCCTTGCATGTAAAGTGTTCTTTGATATTGCTATACATAATTAATCAGAATTTCAAAGCATGAGATAATGCACATTTTCAAGACTGTTTATTGTTATATATCTCTTTCTGTTGCTTACCTCAGTTCAGAATAGTAGAAAGGAAAAATGCAATTCTTTTAAAATAAGATACAGTGAAGTTTAAGTATCATCAGCAAAAGCCATTCTCCGTATGTTTTAATTTCATAATATAGGTTGGCTTATAAATTAATTCAGACAGGAATTATGTTGGGTTTTTACCTTAAAATGTACCTACAACTTTATCAGTTCTGTAAGTTGAAATTATTATCTTCAACGATGAAACATTGGCACGAGTGCATTTTCATGGAGTAACAGAAAAATGTAAATTATATGGGTTTATTCTGTTAATTGCATGGCAGCAGGGTGGGATTTCTGTAAAAAGTGTAAGTTTAGTTGATTTTTTTAAGTTAAAGCTTCAGGGTCCTGCATTCAGCTGATGGTTGTCTTTGTAACAGCATGCAATGACCTGTCAGCATTCTGCTGCAATGCCATTGTGCATAATTACTATTGCTTTTACTATTGATCTGCTGACTGTCCACAGTTCCAAAATATGTATCTCACAGCTACCATTTGCAAGTTTCAGTACACTTGTTCACGCAATTTTTTTATTGTGTAGCAAAGTATACCTTGGTTTTTAGAGGCTCTGACCTCTGGTACTCAAGTAAAGGTAATATTTTATCAGAGGCACTTTTGATTCAGAGGTTCTGTTTGTGAATACTGATCTTTGTGTGCTGGATCTGGTTTTGATTGGTGTAGAGTGTTCACAAATCCTTTTAAAATCCTTTGGAACTGTTTTCTTCATAGTTTGAAAGAGAACCAAATCCTGACCATCCTGAGCTGTGTGTTTCTTGAAAAACAACAAAAATCAGTTATGCATCAGTATGCAAAGGTCAGAAATGTGCAGGGATTTTTTATGTCCAGATCTTAAAAATTGTGTTCTGCAGTTGCTCTTTTCTATTTCTCCTATTTTACTTCACTTAGCATTCTCTGTCTTTTATTCTTACCTTCATCCTTTATGCCCTCCCATTTTCTTCTCTGGCTTTTCCACACTTTCCACCTTTGGGTGTTTTTTGCTGTCCTGTTTGTCTCCTTTCTTCTTCACTGCAGAGCACTGGGCATCCAAGGGCAAAGTGCATCCACGACCTTGGAAGCAAGGTTGAACAATCATCTTCAGCATTTTCATTTATTCCAATGATTCTTATCAGTTTGTGGAAATCTGTTTAGGGCATTAGTTCTTTGGGATCTGAATTGTATCTAGAGAAGCAGAGTTGGTAAGTGCACCTAATTAGTGTTTTAGGTTGGTTCAGTAGTGTGCTTCAGAAGACCTCAGCAGAAAATCTCCCAGTTGTCCTTACCATGCTATCATCACAGAGCAGTCTGAGAGTCGGCAAAGTGGATTTCTTGCATATGAAATCTAGCCAGAAGGTGCACTTCACTTGAATTTGTGTAGCATGGTGGATGTTGTCTCGTCAGCATTGAAGTTTTGCCCTGGCATTGTGGCTGTGCCCGTTGCTAATGTCTACCTGCTAACGAGAACCACCTTCATGTGACTAGTTTTGCAGTGGTCAGTGTTGTTTGTGGTTTGTTAGCTTGGTTGACTTCATTGAATCGACCTGGCAGGAAGTGGACGTAGCCATGCAAAAATAAATCCGTTAATGCCAGAGCAGGCTCTGGAAGAAAATTATCTTTAATAAAAAGTTATTTTAACCAGTAAAAGAAGAAAGTGATGTAAAGCAGAAAAAATAGAGAATCTTGCCTATTATTAGTGGTGTGAAATAGACTACAAGATTTCCAAGCAGGAAGTTGTTGAAACAGTTGTATTGCAAATCTGGTAATGTTACTGTTCTTGCTAAGCTGAAAGTTCATATTCAGAAAAACTGCAATTATAGTCTTTAAGAAGGGTTCAAAAAATTATAAATTTCAAATGTAATTGCCAGTCAGTTACTTCTTAAAAAAATTTCTATTTCTTGTTACAGTTAAAATTGCAGTGTAGATGAATATTGTATTAAACTTGAACATAAACCAACAAAGAGCATATGCCGCTTTTAATATCTTCTCCCTGTCTCATTTTTCCTTTTCAATTTACTTTATTGCAAATCAGCAGCATAGAGCCACATCATAAATGCGTCGTTGAAAGTATTGAAACTCTTCATTGATGACATAGATGCATGAATGTTTCACATGGCAAAAAATGCATAAGATTTACTGAAGGGATGGAAGAAAATGTTTAGATTTTCGTAGCAGCTTTCAGCGTGGGAGCACAGTATTTAAATATTTCTCCAGTATTAAGATGTTTGTCTGTTACCAGTTCTTGGGGAGAACTACCCGTCTTTTCCACATGGCCTGACAACATTTTGTTTACTGTGCTCATTTCAATGTTGCCATGAGCTTTCACTTACTGTTGCAGAATGCCAGACCAGATTGTAACAATACATGTCTTGAAACCATGACCTTTTATAAATTTTACATTTGGAGGAACAGGACATTCCAGTCTTCTGTATGCTTAAGAAATACTGAGGCTAAAGCTAGTTAGCTCTTTGGTCAATGAGTTTGGCTTCTGTTTTTCTGACTAGTATCTCAAAAGTACAGTTTCAGGGTAAGCTTGTGTCAGCTGTCAGACACTGGGAGGAGCCTGCATGAGACTGGCCTCTGCCTTCCTGTGCTTGCAGGCAAGAACACATACAGCTACAGGCATGGAGAGAGAAGTCTCACCTGAGATACCCCACTCTTGGGTGTAACACCTAACACAGGTCCAAGCTGCCCTTTGCACAGCTGCAGGGACAGGGCACAAACAGTTCATATTTTATGGAGCAGCCCTATGTGTGTCTTACTTTTAAAGTCAAGACAGCCAGAGCACATTCTCTAACACCGAGGGCAAATGATGTGCTGTGACTCTTATGCATGCAAGTAAACTTTTTCCTCCCTCTGCTATTCTCCAAAACAGAGAGAGGCTGCCTGCTGGGAATTGTCTGAGATTCTGTTCTGAATGCCTTTGCTCTATTTGGAGAGCGTGCATTGACAGTGAGGTAGGGGATGTGGCAATATGCCAGAGCTTGAGCTGGCGTCCTTGCGCAGCTTAGTGTGATTGCAGCCCATGAGGCTGTGCCACAGCTAGAGTCATTGTTTCCTGCAGGCAGAAAAGAAGTATCTCATACATTTACACCCATTTTCAAGCCAGCACCTGACCTAGCAGTACTAACATAACATACAAAGTCTTTCTATATCAAATTGCTGCTTGCAATTCTAACTGGGTAAAATAGGTGATTTCAACTCTGCTGCAGGAGGGACAAGAGAGGAACAAGTTTGTGAAATGCCAGACAAAAATAGGGACAAATAAATAAAAGGAATTCATGTCTCAACTTCATAATTTATATTGCTGATGGTTGAAAAAAAAAAAGGGACCATTTCAACAGGGGGATTGAGAACATGCAGTATGCAGGCATTTTTTCCAGCTAGAACAATATTCCTCTAGGGCATTTTGGAGGATGCAATGACTGGTCCTGATGCTAATGCATGGATGTACAGTGCAGGTTTTTTTAAGGTGTAATTTGGGGATAGGGGCAGGTAACCAAGATAACTATGAAGTTAATGAAGCTGCACACCTAAGTGCCTAATGTAATCTTCACTCTTTTTTTAAAGGGAGACCACCAGCTTGGAGGACAGTCAATTTATAAAATAATGTGTAGATCTTTATAGGAAACAGCACACTCTGCTCAGCAGTTTTAGTGGCTCTCTAGTCATATTTTCTAATGAATGTGATTTTTTCCCCATCTCTTCAACATCTCAGTGAATCTGATCATGTATATATTCAAATGCTGCCTGATTTTTCTACACATAGTTTTATGTATAAAGTTATGCATTTGCCTACATACCTGTTACATTGGAGCCTGAATATTTACGAAGGGAGAAATGAATTATGCATAGCATAGAAAGATGTCAAACCACAGAGAAAACCTATTAGAAAAAAGAGGCGGGGAAGTGAGGAATATGTTTTTCTCAAGTCTCTTGCAGTTTTCGTAATGCTGGATGTCAGATATAACATGATGGAAAAAAATGGTAGAAATGTGAGTTCATGTTTAAGCACTAATAATTGTTTTAGTTGTTAGATGCTGTACTTTGACAGACCTTTTCTGGCATGTATAGAATCAATTAAAATTTGATTTATGAATAGTAAAACAGAAAACATGTGGTGTTTCCCACTAGTTTGAGAATCACAGAATCAGCTGTGTTGGAAAAGACCTTTAAGACCATCAAGTCCAACCTGTCACCTAGCGCAACCTTGTCAACTAGACCATGGCACTAAGTGCCACATCCAGGCTTTTCTTAAACACCTCCAGAGATGGTGACTCCACCATGTCCCTGGGCAGCCCATTGCAATGCCCAGTCACCCTTTCTGTGAAGAATTTCTTCCTCATGTCAAACATAAACCTCCCCTGGCACAGCTGAAGACAGTGTCCTCTTGTCCTAAGCCTGTGTTCCCTTGTCCTGTCACTGGTTGCCTGCGAGAGAACGTCCACCTGGCTACGACCTCCTTTCAGGCAGTTGTAGAGATGATAAGTTCTCCTCTGAGTCTCCTCTTCTCCAGGTTAAACTCCCCCATCTCCCTCAGCTGCTCCTCATGGGATTTGTGTTCCAGATCCTTCACCAGCCTTGGTGCCCTCCTGTGGACAAGTTCAAGCTTCTCAACATCCTTCCTAAATTGAGGGGCCCAGAACTGGACACAGTACTCAAGATGTGGCTTCAAGATGTGGCGAGTACAGGAGAAGAATCACTTTCCTGGTCCTGCTGGCCTCACTTTTCCTAATACAGGCCAGGATGCCACTGACTTTCTTGGCCACCTGGGCACACTGCTGGCTCATGTTCAGCCTGCCATCAGTCAGTACCCCCAGGTCCCTTTCTGCCTGCCTGGCCACTGTCCAGCCACTCTGTCCCCAGCCTGTAGTGCTGCAGGGGGATGTTGTGACCAAAGCGCAGAGCCCAGCACTTGTTCTTGTTGAACCTCACGTCGTTGGTGTCAGCCCATCTGTGCAGCCTGTCATGGTCCCTCTGCAGAGCCTTGCTACTCTCTCCCAGGGATTGACCCTGTCCCCCAACTTGCATTACAGACTTGTAATTTATTGTTACGATATAGTGCCCCGTGGGGGCAATGGTAAGCTTGCTACCACAATTCAGATGTTGGTATTTGCTGTTTTTCATTTTGGGGTTTTTTTGTATTTACTGTGCCAAAGATAACTTTAGTACTGTTTGGGGACAGAATTTTCTAGAAATGGCTAGCAAAAGTAAACTAGTGAAAGGAAAACCTACTCTTCTTATAATTGTTATTGTTATTAGTAGTAGTAGTAGTATTGTTATTGTTATTATTAATATTATTGTAATTGTTGTTGTTATTGTTGCTACTGCAAGGTGTCTGTGTCCCTTGCAAGTTTGGTCCTCAACATTCAGAAATCTCTGCAATCAAAAGAAAGATTGTACATTGTCAGGTCTTGTGACAAGCAGGTTCTTTCAAGGTAGGACTCTTAAATGATCCTGTAATTGACATATTCATACTACCTCCAGTGAAAAAAATCTTATTCAACAGACAGGAGATGTGTTAGAGGAATTCTTTACTCTAGTATCTTTGAAATCTGCAGGAAGGAACCCTTTTTCTTTGAAATTTTACTTTTCTTCCCCACACATTATGTAAAGCAAAGTTTAATCATAGGAGTATTGACTGTTAAGCTGCATAGTTCTGAATACATATGCCATGTGGTTTTGCATATATACAAAATTTCACAATTTTTCATGGAAACTGTGTAAAATACATCATGGAAGATTTTTCACTGGGTCTTGCTCAGTCCAATTGAGACTAGTTTTTCCAGAAACTGTATAGCATATTTCTTCAGAGAGACTGAAATAAAACACATACTTTACACCTTTGCAATATAATATTCCTTGTAATCTATCTAAACTTTATTAGCTGTTTCTGAGTTTCTCATTTTAATCTCTTTATTATTGGTGAAATTTTGAAAGGCACTAATGTATGGACCCTAAAGGGAAAGTACATTTTAAAAATTTGTTCATATTCATACTCTGAGCAGCACCAGTGCTTAAGGCACCTGATGCTACCTCCTTTTTTCACTAAACATCACAATTTATTTTTATTTTGTTACATCACCATTGGTATATCAGTGGAAGTAAATCATGTGGATCATCATCTCTATAATTTTTAGGTCCTTGATATAATCAGTAATTTTTGGTTTCAGGAGACAAATTAGCAAAAACTTAAAATTTATATGAGATGTTTAGCTCTAAATAAGGAAAATACATTCCTAATTGCAAAAATTGCATGTTCTTCGGAGTTCCACTGTTGCCATTGATATATTCAACATCTTCCATTAGGATGTTGCCACATCTCACATCTTTTTAACGGATTGGAATGCCTCTGTCGTCAGATATTTTATACTTTGATTTGAATGGTATTGGCGATTCCTGTATTTATTGATGATGCATGCCCTTATCTGAACCTCCTGCCTTATAAAAATCATAAATAAAAAACACCCAGCATATCAATTTTGGATCTTTATAGGATTTTTTTTTCTGATTTTGCATACAAAAATTAATATTTTGTTATAAAAAAGGGTTCTAATCTAGGACAGTTTGCTAGGGCACAACATATTCTTCCTTCCATAAACCAGTGATTCTCAGCATGCATAACCATCCTTCCCAAACAAACTGCTGTGCCTGAACTCCCTGGAAAGTATTTGCAGATATCTGTATGTCAGTACTGATGATTTATCTCAATCATTTCTGGCACTGAAATAGTATTTTGAGGTGTCAGGAGACTTGCTTCTGTTAGCCAGAAACAACAGAGGGTGCTCTTTCATACTGCATACTGGCATGTATATTTCCACAGAACTTACATCCTTGCCTTCTCTTAGCTCATTATTTCTATGCTGCTTGCCTGAATATCTCAATATCAAAAGTTTTAAGTGAAATGTGACTGTATTAATGCTTGTGAGTTTTCTGCCCCTCTTTCCCAAGTGGCACAGAATGATCAGAGTTACCCCTTCTTTTTTTTCCTATATGGAGCTTCAGAATTTCTATAATAGAATAGGGTATAAAGCCTGATTCTTTCATAGTACCATTGGATACCATAAGCATTTTATCCAGTTTGCATATTGGCAGGTGGCTCTTGGATTTATTGACGGTGAAATCCAGTTATACCTTCCTTCTTGACTTCTTGTTCATATTCTCCAAATAGTTACTTAAAGAGTAGGGTTGGGAGATCCAGATTGTGTTCAGACCTCTGTCACACATTTCTTGTAGAGGCAATTCTCTGAGCTTCATTTTTTCCATTTGTAGAATAGGAGGAATGATAATTGTGTGCCAGCTGTCTTGTGGTGGGCAGAACATTCAAAAGTTTCTCTGTTCCATCATACTCTCAGCTCTGCTGAAACACACTGCTTGCAAAGGTCTGTGAACAATTTTCCACACTGACTGCTCATCTTTCCCGAGAGCCAACGCTGAGGATGTGGAAACCGTCTTTAGCACTATCGGTTCTTCTCAGGATAGTGCCCACTTGGAAAGGAGCGAAAATCAGCAACTGCACGGTATGCCATATTGGACTAGCACAAAACGTGGGACTGTACAGGCTGTGACGAAGAGGAGAGCAGCAAAGAGAAGCAGATCTGGGAAAGCTGTTGGGACAGGCAAGGTTGCATCTATACCCAGAATGACTTGCCTCATCCTCTGAAAAGCTGCGGTATCCAGCTACCTTGCCATAGCCGCAGTCACTAAACTAAAGACCTGCCTTTCAGTACTGCTGTTAATAGAAAGGACGCAAAATGGCATGAAATAATTTTTCTTTTAATTTATTTTTTTATTACATAGCACTAGCTAGGGCTTGATGTTTTCTTATTGCAGTGGAGGCATTTGGGAATCTCAACCTTTGTTATTTCTTCCATTACTAGACATTGCTGCTAGTTCTTTGTGGGTTTTGTAGGTAATGCGTATAAATGCCCATTCCCAGCCTGGAGTGAACTGCTTTAATGTTGACTAGTACTCTGGACTCTTAAAAACATCCATTTATCAAAGAACATTCCCTTTCTCAGTGACATTTCTAAAGCAGTATGAAATCCAAGGAGTGAAAAAGGCATAACAGGCTTTTGGAGTTGAAAAGTAGCTTGTGCTCAGATATGGGGAGTTCGTACTTTTATGAAATGAATGTTTTACAAAATGGAAAATATGAAAGTTTGCTTTGCCCAGGAGTGGCATTAATTTTGACTCTGCTGTTTAATAAAGAAAAATGAAAGCCAGAAAACATCAAATACAGTATCTCCAAAAACTAACTCATTTTCTTAGATATATTTCTTGAAATAATATGATAAATTTTACTTTAAAAATTGGATTTAAAATACATTAAGGAAAAATGTTCTAAATGTATTTTGTCTTTTCCCATCTCTCTGTCAATACATGTACAATTAGCACAGACAATACATTTTGTTTGCACCTTTGTCCAAGAAGACAGTTTTATATTCTCTTTTGTACAGTTGTTTTATTTTGTTTGGTTTTCTAGAAAAATAGAAAAGAAAATGTCATGCAATCCAGTATTTTCATGCAAAATTGCATCTTCAAAAGTGCTGTTCAGTGTCCCTTGCACCTGTGGCCTGTCTGTGCAGACATAATTGAAAGACCAAGTCCAATATACTTAAGGAAAAAATACCACTGACTTTTTGGCAGGAACATTTCCAGCGGCTTTTTTTTGCACTCTGGTGCAGAACCAGCCACTCTGGTTTATCAGTTTCCCATATTGCAAAATATTGTTTCTCAGAACATGTATGTATTTAGCTTTTTAGTTTCAAGCTTGTTTTGAAGTACTGTAAAACTCAGGAGAGACATTCCTTGCTGCAAATCTCTGTTTCATAGAAATGTCTGATAGGTTTAGCCTACTATTCCTTCTGTTTTTCTTCAAATATTGCATATGAGACGAATAATGCAGCCTAATACATCGTATTTTAGATCAGTCTACTGTTTTGTTCTGTTCGGTCAATTTAGGTGCACAGTTTTTGGTTTGTACACCTGTAAAATGAGTGTAGCAGCACATCAGTGATTCAGATGATAAACAGTGTAATTAAGTAGTGTGTGTAAAACAAGATTTTTGTCTTTGTATCTGATGCTGTTATTACAGAAATACACAGATCTTTTAATCTGTAAGTGGAAAATACATTGATCTAAAATAAATGTCATGTATTAGAATGTTGTGCAAGGATAATGTTAGTGGCAAATATCTTTGGGTTTGTGTCTTATTTAAATAGCATGCCAGCTTTGTATTTTGTGAATATGTTTAACATCTGGCATACACCAATTCCCAAATTCCAATCAGACAGATTTGATATATAATTGATACTTTGCATAGGTTGCACTGCAGATTCAGTTTTAATAGTGCAACTCTTGAAATTAGTATTCTTCAAAAATTGCAGTAGAGTAGTTACAATACAAATACTGTGTTTAATTTGACATGTATTATATGTGGGTGAGAAAAATTACTGTAATTTCTATGAGTTACTGTAAGAAGTGTATCAAGGGTGTGGATTCATGGTGTGCAAATTGCATTATGGGATTGGAGGGTATTGGGACAGCACTACTGACAAAGTATCATTAAGTCAGAGCTAATTTTTTAATTTCTATTTGTAACAATGCCTTAATGGAAAATTCAAATAATGTCAAATATTTCTGTCAGTATTTACAGTGTGTGCTGAATAATGTTAAACAATAGTAAGGCCTGAAAAAGTAGTAGAAAAGCTAGCATACAGCCTGGCATCTTAATTTCTCTTAGAACGCTTACCATTTTTGCTTATTTTACCCTTCTATTGATATCCACTTGGCAAGCCTGGGAAGCAAAAAGAAAAAAAAAAAGAAAAAAAAATTCTTACATATCCATGATCAAAAATGAGCGCCTGATGGCCTGAAGGTTGAAATAATTATCTCTGGTGGCCGTGCAGATCTCAATGTCAAAGCTAAGAACCACAGGGCAGCAGAATTAAAGCATGAAAACTGGCATGAGCACAGACAACTGCTTGAGGCTCTTTATTACTGTTTGATACAGCAGGTCTTTGTTGGAAATCTTGTTTTTTAGGTTCGAAAGCAACTGTGTGTGTCTAATCTCACATTTTCCTTTATCATCAATTCCATTCCTCTGATATTTACAAAACTAAGCAACATCACATGTGTTTATCCCGATTTCTGAATTAGTCTATATGAGGCTTTCTGCTAATCTGCAGATAGGTGGCACCGTTCATACAGATTGGAAAGCGGTGCTCTCCCTGTTCACACTATTCCGTGCTCTAAATTAACCTGTCACTTTATTATTTGACAAGATCTTCATTTTTATTCATCAGGACTTGGGCCAGGATGAGTGCATTTATGGCCATTTGCTTTGCACGGCTCTCAGCTGAGTTTGTAGGTATTGTAAGTGAGATCCATTATCCCTGTTACAAGTGCACACAATGCAGATGCTGATCTGCGATGATGATGAGAAACCAAAGTCAGTAAAGACCACATAAGCCGCCCTTGATGAAAAGATAAATGAATGCATAAATAACATTGTGCTCTGCTGTGTTTGCTGAGATCAAGGATGAATTTTGAAGGTTTTGAGAGATCAGACATACAGAACCTGGAG